>JAQFYG010000477.1:0-29846 GCA_034694325.1 Entomobrya corticalis | reverse complement strand
CACAGACAGCCAGACAGGATGTTCATCGCATTGAATATCTAACATACGTATTCTACGTATCCGATATTCAATAAATACATGTAACTGATTTGGTTTGATGATTTGTGTAAATCAGGTAAAGATACATAAATGAGACAGGTTCAAAGATTTAGAATATTACCTTCAATATTTTTCTGGCAATCAGTGATTTTAGCGTTGTAAGCGTTAGCACCTGTGACATCGGTGATAACCTTTAAACGGGCAGCATCAGTGGCCAAGGCTATATCATGAACTTTTCCTTGTTTTACGATAAAGTAAGGATTAGTAAAGCCAGCTGCATCCCAGAAATGTTTGGCGTTAGTTATTTCCTTACCATTCACAAGAAATTTGTCTTTCTTGGTGGTAATGACATGACGAATAGTCACAGTATCATTATCAACCTGTGGAAAAGAATACATGTCATGTCCAGTATTTCTAATATTGTTTCGAAAGGAAATATGTGCATATAATGATGCTACATAATACATACTATTATTTGAAAACTTACTGGCAACTTTTTGTCAGTATTGTCAAATACTATTTCGACGAAAGCATGGTCTTGATTACTCCGACCTTGATGTACTAAAGAATTGCGAACTTCTGGCTTCAAAACTCTATAATCAAGATTCAGTGCGAATTCGATTGCTGTAACAGAAAAATAAAATTAGCTTTAAAACCCTTACATGATTTATTAGTTTTCATCGTTCAGTTCACTGTCTTCCACAAAATAGGATTCATGAATTGGTTTTTGTAAAACTCGTTCTGAGAGTACAAAGATAGCTTACCTGAGAAGATGTTGCTTTTGCCACTACCATTTCTTCCAACTGCAAGCAAAAAGCCCATTATGTAGTATGTATCATGTTATGCCATGTCATAATCATCATAATTATTATTATACAAAATATAAACTACGCATAATTAAATTTATTACCAATTATGTTCAATCCATTGAAGAGTTCTGAAACAACTGTTTCTTCTTTGTAGCTTTTAAAGCCACTAAGCTTTATCTGCAAGGAAAAACAGTAGATACATTAAATATTTAATTTAAACATTGAATTGGCACGTCGTATCGTATGAGTGACCAATTTGTTCTATTGCAAAAGAAAGTATAATTGTTTATAGTTTATAAGTTTTTACATTAAAAAATGACTGAGTCTATGACCTACAGTAACTTAAAGCCTTAAAGTAATATGTCCGCATGATAATTCTCTCATCTAACACTTGTCAAAAGAAAACCGAACTCCAAGCAAGATAGTAATAGTTTCACGACCTGGTCAAGAGGTCAAGCAACATTAAACCCATAGCCATCTTCATCTCTTTACCACTACTGCACGAACGAACATACCTATGTATTTAATGTAATTTAATATTTTAAATAACAATTTAACGCTAATAATGCAGAAATAATTTGGTAATATGTGCTTGACTGGAAGAAGAATTAATCAAACATCAAACTGTTGCAACATGCACAAAAAAGCGTTAAAACTGTGGACGTTAAATTTGTTTGTCATGCCCAATATATTATAGTTCAGATTTTTATGTCCAGTCAATGGAGTAATGGTAGAGTAGGGTCTATAGATGGGATAACCAGAAGAAAGTAGGGATTTAAAATAAGTATAAAATAATGCAAAATTACCTCCTTGATGAACATTTTCAATTTTGAAATCGTGCGGTAGCTTATCTACAGCATTAACGTTGAAACCAAAACTGAGGTTGAATATAAAGATAATTAATCCCTTAATTCCAAATGATGCAGGAAACTCATAGAAAATGACGGAAAACAGTAGGGTACCACTAGTACCACATTAAATCTAGTTAGCGTTAAAAGTAACAGAAAGCCGTTGCATTAAAAAAAATTACATGCACTAACTAAACTCTAGACTAGAGAATGCAAAACTTCAAATAAAAATGGAGCATTATGAATGTAAGTGTTTTTCGCTCATTTAAAAATCATCAGCAAATTTATAAATATTTCCGAAGAACTAAGAACATTAACTGTCGCCACAAAATATTTAGGCACTACTTGATTCAAAGTTACAACTTCCGACAACACGCCCACATTAACTGCTAACTAAAATCAATCATTAATCAGCGAATCAACTAGAGTGACAACTAAAAACTCTTTCTAGCTTCCACCAAAACGACGTCCCTCAACGTTACAAAGTTACAATGAATGAATGAGCTGCGAAAACTTTCTGCAAATCAAATTTTAAAATTCCAATATTCATGCGTTTGATCTACATCTATATTTTATTTTTATTTCTTCAAATTTCAATATACTGTTCAAATGTTACTTTCTTAAATTTGTGTTGAATGTTTTTTCATTTTTTTCTATTTTTTATCGAATCGATTGGTACTCCAATCGCCAATTAACAGTTTGAACTCCAACGTTCGCATTTTCTCATATAAAAGGTCATTTTGATTCCTATCGCTTGCTACTTATTTATCGAATAGCTATGAAAATATTCATGTGAAAAGTGTAAATTATGGGTTCAATAAAAATACATAAGACATAAGTACAATGTACCTATATAAAAATTTCAAAAATTGCTTACGACGAGTATCTTCTTGTATGCATTTTTATTTCCATTCTCTACCGTTGAATTGAAGTAGACATTTATTTGTGCAAACTTAATTTTCCCTGCCCTTTCGCTACATTAGCTTTACATTTGCAATAGCATAGCACAGTAAATACAACCTGAAAAACGGAAAAAAGGGTTAAACTTGCAGTCAAAAAGTGCAACAAAGGTCATTGGCATTGCATAGATATTTAGATAATGGACTGCAATGTCTGCAATGCAATCGCAGTAATGCATGAATCAAGGAAAATAGAAGACAGGAACGAATCCTTATTTCTTTATTTGAACCGGACCGAATCGAACGAAAATTGAATATTTTTCCATTATTCATCTTTGCTCGTGGCTGATTGGCTGATTGCTCCAATCATACTACTGCTACTGCAGGTGTTCAATTCAATTATTGTGTGAATATTTGGTTAATACGGTATATGAGAAGATGCGTTTGCGACTCAAAAGTAAGCATAAATGATGACAGCAAGCAGGACCGTAATACCGTAAACCTGAAACATAGACAAGTGCCGCGAAATATCTTTCCAGCTGTCTCATCGGCTTAGCAGATTATGCGGGAAATAAAACAACAACAACTCAGCCCGTCAATAGAGTAAACAAACAAACACACTAAACTGGCAGTCTCATCACAATATCCAGTTGGACAACATCTTGCTGACTCCTCACCGCTACCGATTCCGTTGCCCACTGGTCCACTGACTTATCTATCTGATTTTCAAAAAAGGTAATCTCACATTTTATAATTACATGACATACTACTCAAACAATTCGCCAATATTGCAATGTATACATTATAGCAAACTGTAGAAACTGCTCAGTTCCAGTTCGGAAGCGGATATTGAATTTAATTAACGATAATGCGGATAGGGTGTTAAGAAGATAATTATCATTTATGTTTAGTTACTCTACTGTTTTTATGTGTTATTCTTGTAGTTTGTATGAATGCCGCCCCTAAATGGCAGAAAGAAGAATTAGAAGAAGCCAAGCTATCCAAAATAAAAAACGTGAGAATCCTCCAGTGATATTGGAGGAGGACGAACAAAGCCAAATGACTGAAAAAACTATTATCTCGAAGCCTAAGGATGCAACGGTTGAAGTTACAGTTAAGGTTAAAAAGAGACGTGATAAATCGACCGAATCCAGTGGAAAATTGATTTCGTTACAAGATAAAGAATACCGCAAAGGTAAGTACAAGTACACCCTGTAAAATTAGCACAAATCTTACACGCTCCCACAAACTGTTTTGTTTCAGTTCGGGCCACGGGGTGGAAAAAAAGATGAAAAGTTTAAATGTTTACGCATTTAAAGAATGTAAAGAATGCTTAACATTGAACTTTGAAGAGGATTTTTCTGTATATTGGATCATAGGTTCTTGGGGAGACCTCCTATCAAGTAGTAGAACGTCGTTAAATCCCAAGAATGACGAATGTGATAGTAAGCAGAAGAAGCAATCTAACGAAATTCACAAAATAAATTTCAAAGATAGCCGCAAATCGGAAAGAAAAAGCAAGAACGAAGACCATTCCCCGCTTTGTCAGAAGATTCCAATTACTGATGATTTATATTTGGAGACCCATACACATTTTAGGAAACCACATGCCGCTGATCGTTCTGATGGAGATCGAACACTTTCTAAACAGAATGAAGAGCTTCGGAGAGAGGTTTGTCGACTCAGAAAAGAAATTGAAGTATCTAAAGTCAGAGGTAGCAACAACCCAAGATTGAGTTCATCGAAAATGACGCCTGTATCGTCCAGGGCCTGGGAAGGTGACAAAGAAAAGAACAAGAAGAGCACTTCTATCGGACTCACTCAGGGAACACAAACAAGTACCACTTGTTTAGTATCACCAAGGAAGGGTTCCAGCTCCAAGTCATCATGTACTGAAACTGACAGTGTTTCAAAAGCAGTTTTGACAACGGAAAATCAAGTTACTGGTGATGGTGCGCCGTCGGTGCGAGTCGAGCTACTACAGCTTGAAACCATGAGATTACAAAATGAGGAGCTTCGCCAGCAAATTGGAAAGTTGCTCTACGACATTAATCAGACACGGTCGGAAAATTGTGAATTTGTTAGCACCATCAAAGAACTACATCAAACTGCCGATGCTCTAACTAGAGCGAACAGAGAATTGCAAGAGAAACATAATATGTTAATTCTGAATCATCATGGACAACAAGCTTTACAGGACCAACTTTTGCAAATTGTGACCCACAACGTTCAAATGAAAGAGACATTAGAATCTCTTATGAACAAGCAAAGTTCACCTACTGGGATTGATGACAGTCAGTTAGCTCAGTTTAGGAATGTAATTAAGTACGAACAATTTAAATAATCTAGTAATAATTTTTATCATGCATAATCGTATTGGTTATTCAATTTGGGCTTTATTAATCTTTAATCTTATTGTATCTGTATTTGACAGGGATGTTAAGTCTACGATTGCTCAGGAAATGCAAGGTCTTGCTCGCCTTTCTACGCCATTGTCGGCATTTTTAGCCGAAAAAGATGGTTCAAATTCTGCTTTTAATATTAGGGATTCATCCCTAAATGACACAAATGCTAGTGAAATACGGAGGATTCTGGCGACGGAGCCAGCAGAAACTCGACGTGGAAAAAATTTTCAGGAAGACCGCAGCAGCAGTACTCAATATCTTAACCTGGATGGATTTACTGGTCTTGATAGGTACGTGTGCCAAAACAGTAGTGCATTTTAGTTTGTAATTTTTGTAATTATTGATGGTCTGTGCCTTGTTGTGGATTTTGGGTACATTTAGTACGCACTACAGACCTTCTCCGGAAACTGTCAGCAAATTTTCACCTAGAATTTCTACACCTAACTCTTTCAGCCAATTTTCAATGAGTTTAAGTGAAGCAGATGCAAGCTCAGTGCAACACCCAGCCGTGAAAACTGTATCCGAGCATGCAGATAATAAATGGAAATCATTGGAAGATGAAGTCTCAAGATCATTTATTCCCCTTCGTAATGAACTGTCAAATTGCTCAACATCAAGCTACAGTAGTGGTTCCACATCGTCGTCTCCAAACCCTATGATGATGAGACAGTGAACGTATATATGCTTTTTGTTTTACTGATGTATTTAAATTTTGTGCCATTATTTCACCTACTTTTATAGATTTTTGTACTTAACAGCTTACTTAATGATTCTGTAATGTTCGATAAATTTCGATATGGCATAGTGAATCTGCGAGTAAATGCCATGTCATATTTTTAATTTTATAAAAAAATACTTTGAAACACGATTTATATTGCATGTATGCATTCACATACTTGCTTAAATGGTTTGGGTATTCTTATTCTTTAAAAGTAGCAATTTTATGCCATGCAAAGCAAAAAATTAGGTATTTTAATATGATATTCTATTTTTGAAACATTTTGTATCGGAAATTTAAGACAAATAAAATAGTACTTTCAATTAAACAGCTCGGTAGAAAAGTTTCAATCCCTGGTTGACCGACTCTTGTTGATTTCCATTTTTGAAAGTTGAATGATAAAATCATTGCTATTAGTAGATGCAAATAGAAATCGTCATTGAACAAGCGATGATTAGTTTAAGCTTATGGCCTATATTTGTCTATATAGTTGTTGCACACGATAATCTAGAGACATTCATATGCTTAGAGAAAAGATAATTAACTACACCTATAAGTTAAGTCCCAATATACCTTACACGGATACGTCCCCAAATGTGTAAAATTCTTTATCTATTCAATTGAAAATATACGATAGCGTATCGACAACTAAAAGATAAAATATCCTTATACACGACAGCAGTCAGAAAACAAACTAAAATCATTAAAATTATTAGAAAATTAAATTCAGTATGGTTCATGAATGGCAACGCAAACCTGTAAAATTAGTAGTTACTCTACCATTCTAGAGTTCCTTTCTAAGTTTCTTTTGTAACGGTTGCGGTTACGTATAAGATGTCAAATCCGTTAAATATGAACTTTCAGAGATCCAGAGAAGCGGGCCTGCGCTATATCATGTCATCATCAGATGCGCTATGCTAGTTTTGGTTTGGTACAGTAATGCCAAATTACAATTCAGTTATTTACTATTTGGAATTTCAGATTTAACGTGTAATGATAAATGCAAGGACTAAGGACACAATTTTTTTCAAATGTTAGCTGTATTTGATTAAATCTAAAATTGCTAAAAATTGAAATGGTTATGCATTGACATTCCATTTCCACTGACTTACGCAAATAAGGACAAAGTACAATTTAACCACTCACAAATGCAAATACAGACTTTGTGCGTGGTAAATGGTAAGCTGACTGGTAAATACGAGATTCTACTTCCTCTCCATTTGCCATTAGGCGACTCTTTCTCCCCTTTGTCGCCGTCACCGGGTTGCCCGGAGAAAAGAGGTGAAAACAAAGATGACTCATTTTTAGAAATATCCAGCAATATGACAGGTGTACTATAGGTAGCTCAATAGCATACGCAAAATTGACGGAAGCACATGCCATAAAGTCGATCCTTAACGTTGATATCCAGCGGCACATTAACATTCATCTTTAATTAATAAAATTCAAGAGAATATTTTATGTTGTTCATTAAGTCTAGTGTCTGTTCATTCAGTTTTCACAATTAACTTGGTTGTGACCAGTGTTCTCGTGAAACTCTCGCAAACAATTTTCAATTGTTAAATTAATGTGAGAACCGGCAAATTACACAAGAGTAATAGAATCATAGAATGAAAGCCTTAAATAATCTCCTGCAATGGATCAAAAGAAGTAATTCAAGACACTTTTAAAATTTCCAATGAATAAAGCTCGACACGATTCATTCATTGCTAAAAATTGTACGGGAAGAATCCAGGCTCTGAATAATCAGTTTTTCGGTTTATTTGCTAAGCCCAATTTGAAATAAATTGTAATCTCTTTAATCTGCTATATTCTAGTATACAAGATTACTCTATGAAGGAAAAATAAAAGTCTTATTTAATCCAGTAAAGGTGGGATTTTAAATCTAACATCTGCAAAATGCAAACAATACCCAATTAAAACATTATTACTTATCCAATTTACTAGCAAGTCAGCATGAGTGCAGCACAATGTGTAACGTAACATTTTGAATCATGACAAATACTACATTTGGTAACAAGTATGATTTTTTTCTTGTGAAAAAAGTACAAAATTATGAAAAAGAAGTGAATAATTCTATACTATTAAATTTATTTGGATGAAGTTCAATATATAAAAATCAATGAATCTTGTTAGCTTGCATGATGTGATGTGACTGATGGGAGTGGACAGTGAGCAGTGGAATTTTACGTGCAAGCCTGTGTCTGGTACTTGCATCTTGTCATCTTGGTAATAGGCATGTGAGGACGTGAGGAGTCGCTTCCGCGTGCAGTTATTCAAGCTAACTGCATACCATCGCTGTTTTCTTCCTTTGTCATGTTCAAACATCAAAGGAAAGTTTGTTTCCAGTTTTGAATTGGATTTTAGCTATTCATCTCACTGATGAAATATGGGCGAATACTTGATCACTAACAGGGCCAGGTAAAAAAGAGCTTGGACGCAATTACAAATTACATTATATTTATAAAATAATTTGTTTGAACTATTGCACTAAAGATGCTTTCATTTCGTAACTTGCTTTTTTTCTTCATATTTGATTCATTGCTCTTGTTCTCTTTTCCATTTAATGTTTGTGTATAGCCTTATTTGGCCTTTGAATATATGATGAAGACTTAAATAGACCGTTAGATGCGCTGCCGAATTAGTAACTTTTAATTTCATATTGTTCAGGTAAAATTTTCAAAAATTCTAGGTCTAGCAATCACATTAGATACGCTGACTTGAAAGCAATATCTTTGATAAAATCAAAAACAATTTCCTTTTGACATCATTGTAGTAGTTCCGAGTTCATAAATCTCTGTCAATGCTTCCAGTATCAGTAGAGCAGCGTTTTTTCATATTTGACCATATTGCTAAACTGAGAACAATTATTCTTCCCAGCTACCTTTACTTTTACTCGGTAATGGAGAGGACGCTTTTTTATTGGTTTGTTTGTCGAGGTTGATAATTTTTTGTCAATAAAACCCTGAAGGTTTATGCAATATGAAAATAATATGACCAAAAACCAATTCCTAACTTTTACTTGCTGGTACGAAGAAAGTCAAATATCCAAAAAATCATGCAATGTTTAGTGACACAGTTGAATCATAATCAAAACCTGTACACCTTCGTAACGACAACATCCAATATGTACAAAATTTGGTAAGTTGTTATTCCAATAAAATTACACAGGGAAATAGAATCTATAGCTATTTCTTGGAATCGCATTGAATGCTATAGAGTTGGAATAGTCGCTCGTAACCAGTTTAGTTGTTTAATCCATACTTTTTCAGTTAGCTGGAATATTGGAGCCATCGATAGCAAGGATGAACTCAAAGTGTGCACACACTCAGTCCATATTTATACGTTTCCTTTATATATTTGACAGTACCTTACTAAATAGTACTGAATATTTTATATTGCACTCAGGATGACATGATAACGAAATAAACATTTTCGAATGCTTCTACATATCATTTTGTTTTCCTCTAATGATTATCACGTTTTCGTCTTTATTGTATGATCCATAATTTCAGTTTACAAGTTCCAGTAGAATGTTACTTGAATATTGCTGAGATTTCAACAAATTTGTACAACAGAAAAAACATTTTCTCTCCCACGCATATTTTATTCAAACAAATTACTGTTGTTAATCTACAGATATCTAAATAAGTCAAAAATCAGATTTTCTCCATTTAAATACTCATTCTTTCTTGGTTTTCTCGTCAAATAAAATGCATTTTACTCCTACATTCTATACGATTTCATACATACTGCATATAGTATACACACTTTGATTTTCTTTCCAAGTTGTCCAAGGCCTCCTCCTTCCGTTTACTCGTCAAGAATGACATATTTTTCGTGTTTTCCGTTTTTCTGACAACCGAAAATTAGCTTCGACTTTTCTCTAATGAACAATTTTATCAGCATTTAACATGATGCAGACGTCTGTGAAATTGCTACTGGACAAACACATTACAAACATATTATACTTATTTGCTCATTCTTGTCTGCACTTGGAGTGTTCTTTAAGGATAAAATCAGGGCATCAATAATCTATCTCCAGTTATTCAGTCCAGTCAGACTAATAAATTACACTAATTTTCGCTGATAGCACGTGCAATAAAGATAAAAGAGAACTTTGCTAATTAGTACTTTTTTACTTCCAATAAGTGGGATATAAAAAATACATGTGAAGTTATATAATTTATTTGTCCTTTTTGTACTGCAAAGCTGTGTGCATTCTCCTAGTTTTTCTTCAATACGCTGTCATCATAATTGTTCTGACAGTAATTAGCTTTAATTACATTTTTGT
The DNA here is from genome assembly GCA_034694325.1 of Entomobrya corticalis. Classification (NCBI taxonomy): domain Eukaryota; kingdom Metazoa; phylum Arthropoda; class Collembola; order Entomobryomorpha; family Entomobryidae; genus Entomobrya; species Entomobrya corticalis. The sequence continues at coordinate 19,834 of JAQFYG010000477.1, read as the reverse complement.
CAAATCTTTACCGTAACGGAATTATGTCAGGTGCTGGTGCAACATACCAAAGTCTGATCAGTCCTAGGTCAAGGGCCCCTATCGTACTGACAGATGAGGACCACGACGAAAGGATTCATGTCCCCGAGAGAAGTGAGACTGGGATCATACTTCCATTTACTGGTGGGCTAGTGGTTGGTGATGAGCTCCTGCGTCCAAGTCACAAAATCCAAGAAGTGCAAGGACGTTCCAGGCCCAAAAGCTCAATAGGATTCTCAGGCTACAGTGAGGATCGTGACAAAAGGGAAGACTTTGATTTGGATACATCATCAGGGTATCTTCGAGGAAGCCCATCCACTTTTCTTGGACTAGAAAGAGACCGTGTATGTCCATGAAATTTTATTTGTAAACATTATTGTTAAAGGCTTTTGCTTAGTTTTACGCTCATTATTTTCTACTACAGTAGCACGCTGAATTTTCTCCTCATTTATTCCATTGTAATTGAGCATTTTAGCAACCTTATTCTTTACTTTAGTCGGAGACAAGGCGTGCCGAGGTGACAGTCGGTGCCATCCACGTTTTAAAATTGCGTATCATCACGCTATGAGACAGTTTCTTCAGTGTACACACACATTTAGTTACTCACAGTTAGTTCGGAGAAAGCATCGGCTAGAAGGATTTTTGTGTTCCAAAAAGCTATTTTGTAGTAGCATCATGATCATCATCATTGTGATCGTGCACCCATTAATGAAAAATCCATGATGCTCGATATTTTTATGTTGCCTTAAATGTTGTCTCCTTAACTCAAACTGTCCCATCATCATGACCAATTTGCCATATGCATTGCTTCACACAGTTTGCCCAAAGTCGGTACATTATATTATTATTATCATCGCATCTCGCATCGTTTTGGAATGCAATTTATCTGGAACTATTTTAGCTTTATAGACCAAATAAATGGATTCATTCGTTTGGAAGATTACCAGCCATATAATTATTCATGTCATGAGTAGTAGTTTCAAATTAATATGCATGAAATTACAAAAGCGGAAACAATACTACTGAAGATACAAATTACTGGCACGATACAAAATAGAAAGTTTTGTCTGCCAAAAATTGCTTGTATGCATACGCTACATCTGTGTTTGTCGATCTACTCGTACTCATGAACGAAAAACAAGAGCTTGGACTATCATATTAACTTGTCATTTCTGACCAGAGCCTCAATCAGTGGTTAAGTCTGGTTGGGTACCAACGGTCTTCGCCTTCTAGCCGTCCCAAGAATCTTTTAGCATTTTAACTTCTTGAATACGTTAACTAGATCTGCTCTTCATAAAAGAGCATTTATTTGTTTTTACTCCTTCCGTTTTTTACTTCACAATTACGTTTACATAAAGCTTTCATTCAAACAACATTTCAAAACTAATTTTTCAGCATATTTAAAAAAAATAAGCTTTCACCATTAATTTTATCATAAAGTATCAATTACGTTAATTAATGAGGATGGAAGGAAGAAGACCACCGAGACCGAAGGTTTGATTTAGATATGTTGCATTGCTTGCATTATTCTCCCTTTTCCCTTATTAAGCGCTGACTGGCCTTCCTTTGAATGCAATTATCGACCAACAAAGATTGCATGCAACAACATACGAAACAGGACAGTTGTTATCATGTCTGAATAATCTCGCTTTCCGTTTTGTCATTTTCAGTCGCTGGCATTGCCACCTCCTTCCCTTTACAGTACACACACTATTCCACCACCAATCTTGAGGGCAAGCCGAGCAGGAGCTTTGGCGATGGACTCACCAGCAGGAGATCTAATGACGGGGCTATCTGCTACTCAACAGAGAATGGAAGATGACGCTGTGGCATATAGAAGACGTCTCGAGAGCTATCGTCAAGCTCAGCACCAACAAGCGCTCCTTGTTGCCAGACTTCAGTCAAAGGTATTTTAAAATTAGTTTAGTAGATTGTATTATTTTTACAACGATTTTTTATGTAAATATATATTTTAATATTTGAAACAGCTACTTCAATACAAGCAAAGATGTGGAGATCTTGAAACTAAGTTAGCACACAGCTCTGTAGCTAGGGAAGACCTGCGGTTTGGGTCACCAGTACTGCGTGAAAGTCTTCCGGAATTTGCAAGTGGACGAGGAGGGACTGGAGCGTATACGTCCGCACCAACTGGAGCTGCTGATTTAGATGATGCCATCTGGAAACTTGAGCAAGAGCGCATTAGGAACGACAATCTTATGCAATTAAATCGTGACTTGAGACATGAGTTGGACGAAACCAGGAAATTAAATGGTGCATTGTCATCAGATTTGCAGAAGCTGTCGGATGACTGGGAAAAATTAACTCGTCAAATGGCCGAGCGTGAAAATCTGTGGAGGGCGGAAGAGCAGGCATACAGCGACTACTATGCCTCAGAGCATTCGAAATTGCTGGCTTTGTGGAAAAAAGTTGCAGCCACAAAACGAGAGTTTGTTGAGTTGAAATCAGCGTCTGAAAGAGACATGTCTCAATTGAAAAATAGCTTGGCAAGAATTTCCAATCAAATAACTGCTGGGATGCTCTCTGCAACCGTGTCCACTCCTTCACCACAGCAGGTATAGTAATCACTATTTTCCCTTTGTAGTCAGAAAATAATTTGTCTGCAACTTTGATTTCTTTATATCATCAATTAGATATATTCAATAATGAACTGAGCACTAATAAATTTTAGTTGATATATTTGGTAAGCACAAATAATCAATTGTGAAAGCTATAACAAGTAAGAGATTGGAGCCACTGTAACTTTGAATGAGTAAAAGTGTTATCATGCAAAGTTAGCTACTTCTTGGAATCGAAGAAAGTGGAGACATCAAAATGATATAAAGTAGAGAAAAATAGAACAATTTTACCATTTCATTTATCTATTCAATCTTCGATGGCAAATAGTGAATAAATACCAATATTTCTAGAGAGATCTATGCCTAGCATGTACAAAAGGGTATGAGTCATCACTAACTATATATTGTCCGAGCTAGGTGAACGACAGGATTTATCATTTTAACGCTTCTCTTTTCTTGTTACCACTCAAACTTCCGGTCTAACAAATAACTGAGATTTGATAGGGATAAATATTATCATTATACACGGCAGAAAACATATTTCACCATATATGCTCAATCCAAAATTAAACAGATTACAAAAAAAGAACGCTTGTAGACAACAAACTAAGTGCAAAAAGAGCAGATATGATTGGGAAATATAAGAAGTTGTATTTATTTACAACATCGATATATCAGACACATTATTAAAGAAATCCAATTTACCAAGTTTTATTTTGATTGAGTTCTCTCACGCGATATGACAAGATATGATATTACGCTTGTCCATCAAACAAATCTTCCATCATCCCATTAACAGTGCAGAGAATACAATGACTATTGTTCACTAAATAGTCGCTACTGGGAGAAAGTATTTACTAGTGAAAATGCTCGTTAATCTCTATTGATCAATATTTCACTTTGCTTCAACTTTGGATAAGAAATTGTTACACATTAATGCACATGCCATACTGTTCAGTCTTCAGTCATTTCTGTGATGTTAAGAAAATGACTTTCAGGTACCTATGCATTGAGATAATATTGAGAATGAATTGCAGGAAGCCGAGCACGCTGCATTCGTAGCCCAGCTAACACACGAGATAACGATGGCTCAAAATACTCAAGAAAATCTGAGGAAGCAAATCAAGGATAGAGACGACAGGATTTCTGCTTTGGAAGCTACGGTGGCCAGTTTAGATTCAAAATCTCAGGCCCTGGAACAGGATCTAACTCGTATTTCAACTCAAGAGTTGGGGCTGCTTCAAAATAGTCTTCGAGAAATTGGGAAATTGCTCTTGAGTGACTTTGATCAGCACGGTATAGAAGAGGGGCATGAACTGCATCTCACGTCATCCCCAGCAATATTTGTTTATGACGACAGTGGAGAAAGTCCAACCGTTTTTGCTGAGAGTATTGTATCTGCAGTTCAAGCTGCTTTGAATAAAAGGCAACTACAAATCCATTCTCTTCAGGTACATATATCAGGAATGCTTGATTCAGATACATGAATAACATGTGAATTTGAAAGGTTAATTGAATAATTATTAATGACCTATATTTTAAAATAGGTCGGTCTGGCTTCCTCCAAAGAGCAATTAATGGTGACAAGAGGACACGTCGACTCCTTGGAGCAAGACATTGGGAAAGCAGAAGAGAAAGTAGTGCAGCTTACAGCAGCCTGCGAGCGGCAAAAGGATGAATTGGATAACATACGTATTGAAAGGGATACTGCACAGAGAACACTGGACAATTTGAAGAACGAAAAGAACATTTTAGAACAACAAAGAAGAGCTCTGGCGTCTGAGTTGGAGGGAACCCTTAAATTGAAGGGCTCATTATCTACGAATCTGCAAAAGGTTAGTATGTAATTCCGAATGCATAAACATTTAAAATCATTTTGCCAATATTATCAATAAATATCAATGAATTTCTCTTTGTATTAATTAGTGTGAAAAGTCGCTGGAAACGTCTCGCGAGGATGTAGATTCCTTGAATGTTGAGCTTGATAGAATTCGAGGGGAGCACACTCGATTAGCAAGTCAACTAAAAATTGAGCAGGAGATGAGCATGAAAATTAGAGAGCAACTTTCTTCGACCACTGAGGAAAAGGAAAGAAATGCTGCTGAAAACAAAGCTCTTCGATCCTCCATATCCGAGCTAACATCAAAATATGAGGACTTGACATTCCAGTTGGAGCGTAGTGAAGATGCATTGAAGAAGTGGAAGATGGATGCTGAAATATTAAATGAAAAGCTTCGTTCGTCTACTGATAAATCCGAAAGTACCGACAAAGAGAAAAAGAAATGGCAAGAGAAAGCTCGGCACCTGGAGGAAACAAAAGGTCAATTGGAGACAGATTTGGTTGATGCGCGCAATGACCTGGCTAGTCTTCGCCGGGAAATGCTTGACCTAGAAAGAGTGAAGACTGATTTAGAGACGAGATTAGAAAAGGAAACCGCAAGAGGCGACAGCGCTGAGAATAGGAGGTCGGTGTTAGAAAGTCAGTTAGACTCACAACGAGAAGAGTTTTTGAGGGAGATGAACTTGTTGACCGAAAGAGTTGAAGCTTTGAATGAGGAACTAGGCCAGACTAGGTAATTTGCAGCAAGCATGAGTACATGAGCAGAACAGCTCTGAATCAAATGTATTTATAAATTAATTTTATTTATTTTAGGAGAGAGTTGGAGGAAACCTACCAGGCCTTGGAGCGAACAAAGGCCGATCTGAAAAATACTGAAAAACTACACATGGAAGCCATACATTTAATTGAATCGAAGGATACATTCATAAAGGGGCTTACCGAAACAATAGAGAAAATTAAGGAAGAAAAACTTTCTCTTGAGGAATTAGAAGAGACACTCAAAGTTACGCTCTTGGAAAAGGATCGTAGAATAGAAGCCACTGAGAAACAGTTATCAGAAACGAAAAACAGATTAACTGGAGAGCTGGGAATTCTAAAAGAAAAATTAGTTCGGTATGCATAAACAATATTTTATTTCATAAACTTAATATTCATAAATAAACTAATTATTAAAGAATAATTTTGGTATGATACTATTAAAGAGCTGACAATGAAATGAGAGCATTAAAGGAAATGGCCGAGCAGGAGAAAGCTTCCCTCGAACAAAAGTATACAAAGGAGATCACGACCTTGAAAGCATCTAGCGAGTCAGGAGAAGAGAAATTGAAAACGGAATACGAAGATAAGCTGAAGTCTCTTCGGGCTGACTTGGAAAATGATAAGCGCAACGAGTGCATTAAATTGAATAATGAAATCAATACTCTTCGCCAGCAGATAGACAGCTTCAGGATTCAGTATGAAGAGGCCTTATTAAGAGCAGAAAATGATAAACAGCAAGGATTATTGCTAGCTCAACAGGACCAACAAGGGCTAACAGATAAGATTCGTCTTCTTGAACGGGAGTTGGAAGATACAAAGAGTGACAAAGGTAGCAGTTCGTGTGTTACTGATATTTAGAAGATTGAAAAATAAAAAACACCTATTTATAATTTGATTATATTATTTTCTTGTTGATTTAGATCGTCTTAAACGGGAATGCGAGCAAAAGTGTAACCACGAAAAGAATTCCTCAGCGTCTCTTCGTTCCGAACTAATTAAAATCAAAAGTGAGCTAGAGAACACAAAACAAGACGCCACAGATACATTGAAGCAGGTCGAACTCCGCTTATCAGAGATTGAACGTGAGCGTGAAAATGCCCTGATGGCGGTGGAGGACTTACGAAACAAGCTCAGAGCCGCAGAAGAGCGTGAATCCGAGTTGAAGCGAGATTTGGGCGAAGTCAACAGACGTCTTAAGGAGTCACAAGACACAGGAGACGTCAACAAAAAGGAAGTATCCGATTTGCGACGCACACTCGGTGAAATGGCATTGGAGAAAGAGAAGAATAATTCAATAATGGAAAATTTGAAAGATGAGTTAAACAGAAGAGAGGCTGATCTGAATGGCCTGAAGAAAGATTTGCACAAGATGACCGTGGCGTTGAAAAATATGGAGAGAGTCAAAACCGAGTTGGAAAGTGAGGTGCAAACTCTTTCTGTCAAACTGGAGTCTGCAGAAAGGGACAGATTGGAAGGTGGGCGGCAGGTTGATGAGCTCATGGACCAACTTTCCCATTACAAGTCTAACATTGCAAAATTGGAGTCTGAAGTAGCAGAATTGAAGCTTAAATTGGATGCAGAGGCAGAGCGTCGTGATGATGCAGAGGCCCAATGGAGAAGTACTAAGAAACTTCTTGAGGACAGTGAGAGTCAACTTACTGTTACAAAGTCGGAGGAAGAGCGTCTCAACGCCAAGCTTGCTGAGGCAGAGGATCGAGCTGCTGCCCGAGAAAATCACGTAGTGGCGTTTGCCGAAGAAAGTAAACTAAGAGAAAAGAAACTCTTAGAGGAAAAGCATAATCTTGGTTTGTGCTTAACATCGGTACAGCAGCAAGTGGAACAGCTCACGGTGAGTCATTTACTAATACTGATAGATAAGTTATATGTAGCATCTTACTTCTCATTCATGTCTATATGATTATTAATTTTTATAATCAGAATAAAGTGAACAATTATGAAAACCGACTTAAAAATTTGGGCGATGAAAAAATGGATTTGGAGCGCCAGAAGAAAGAAGCAGAGGCAAAGCTTGCTCAAATATCATCGGGAATGAAGCGCTTGGGTATAATTACTGTTGGGTCGATGGACAATCCGGACGCAGCAAGACGTGTAATGGCCACGCTGCAGACTCAAATGGCGTCAATGCAACAAGATCGCGATTCTTTGGCATCTCAACTTTCATCTATAAAGGATGCATTGGCGTCAGCAGAAATGACCAAAGGGCAACTGGAGGATCAACTAATGACATTGAATAGAAATTTGCAGTCTAATCGATCTGACAACAAGACAAAAGAAGTTGCAATCATGAATTTTGAGAAGGATCTTGCCTTGAAAAACGGTGAAGTCACTCGATTAGTGGATAAGGTCAGGGAACTTGAAGATATGGTCAAATCCAGGGAGGATAACATTCGCGCTTCAAAGTCGGATAAGGACTCCTTAGCTGAAGATCTTGAGCGCAGCCGGCAGAAATTGGAGGAATTGAAGGCAATGAGTGATTCAAAACTCTCCAAAGCGGAGGTGAACATGAGGGCTCTTGAAGGAGATCTGAATAGAATGGCTTTAGTTTTGCAGCAAAAGGAGGGCCACATTTCTGCGCTGGAAGACAAGTGCAACGGAACGCAGAGAAACAATGGAGATTTGGAAGAGCGATGTGCATCATTAACCATGACAGTTGAGCAGTTAAATATTGCTCTTGAGAAGGCTGCACAAGCTGAACAAGATTGGAAAGACAAGTTTAATGGAGTCTCTCGAAACGCTAACGAAGGCTTAGCCCAAATCAATCAAATGAATGAGAAGTTGAGAAGCTTGCAACGAGAAAAAGCCACATTGGAGCAGGAAAGAAACAATTTGAACGAAAAATGGGAGGCAGCAACGGTGACACTTCAAGATTTCAAACGCCAAGTACAAAATTTGAGTGAAAAAAATCAGAAACTTCGCATAGAGGCTGAAGATATGACTCGAGCTGCTATTGATAAGCAACTAAAAATGACGGTGAGTGATGTCTTCTGATAACTTTATCCTATATACCACGATAAAATGTATACTTTATAAATAAATACGAATGTTTTTCAGTTGGCGGAATCTGGAAAAGAAGATCTGCGTCAACTTTTGGGAGAAAAACTAGAAATGCAGAGACGAGTTGATTCTTTGGTTGATAAAGTAAGGGAGCTAGAGCGAGAAAACCGGGAACTTGAAAGATTGAAAGATTCCGTTTCACTAAAGAGCGTCGCCGGTCGTTCCCCACTTCCACAAATGCGTGACAATACCATCGCATGCTTGGAAGAAGAGAATTCTGATCTTCGTCGGAAGATAAACAAAATGGAGGCTGAAATTCGAGATTTGGAGAGACGTCATACAAAGCACATTGGAGAAGTGACTACACAAGTAAAGCAGGTTAGTCAGTCAGTAACATTAATAAAAATTAATGATTCTTTAATTCTCACCGATTTAAAAACGTTTGTATTTTCACAAGGAACGTGACTTTGAATTGGAAAGAGCGAGAGCTGCTAAATTGCAAGCAGAACGACTTTTAGAAGCTCGCGAATCCAACTACAGACAGCAAATCCATCGCCTTGAGCAGCAAGTGGCACATTTAAAAGAACAACTTGCTGAGGAAATCCGTCGTCGGCAAGCGTTTCTCTCCCGCAGCTTCAGAACAGGTCAAGAAATCCGATCTCTCCGTCAGACATTGGGAGACTCGTTAAGAAACGTGTCAATGGACCCCAGCGCTGGAACAATGGATTCTGAAACTAGGAGGCTGGATACTACATTGGATCTCCACAAAAGTGCCTCGCAGTCATCTTTAATGGCTACCAGTCCGCAGATGAGAGATCTCTCTCCAGGTGGATACCGAAGAGATCTTTCTACTCCTATTCCAAAAATGTAGAGGGTAAAAAACGGGTAGATCGTATTATCCATCATTTATTCAATCATTTATAGATTGAAGTACATGTTCTTTTAGTCAACTAAGCACTGCCATTAAAATATGTACATAAATACGAAATTGTATTGCTCCGAAACAATTATTATAATTAATCGACTATGAAAAGTTCAAGAAACATTACAACTCATAAAGCAATGGAGTCGTAGAGAAATTTCTTGAATAACACAAAAGTATACAACTTTGTCAGGTAGAAAATTTTAAAAATAAATACAAAACATAAGATCTTTAGGATAGCTTTATCATTTTAATTAAGATAGAAGGTTTTACAGATAGATATATTCATACAATATATACACGACAGATGGAGAGAGTTTGAGTTTCTATTTCTTTAGACAAGGTAATCTGGTTTGATTTTCAAGCTTTCCATGACTTTTTTGGTTGGTGTGTGCGTGGGAAACTGCATTTGGGAATTTGAGATACATAAAAATAAGAGCTTACAGAGAGCATCTGCCTTAATGAACAAGTGCTGTGGAAGCGAAAATAGAATGAGGATGATACTTATGAACTAGCCAGATTAGCGTTAGAAAATGAATTCCAATGTGTCCATAGTTCGACATAGAATGGAAATCATCACGCAAAAAATTAACGATTGAACTAATAACTTAATGCCTCAGGCTGCCTTTTTATGTTGCAATAAAAGATATGCCTTGATGGCATTGCAAGAAAAGTGTCTTAAAATATATGCAACGAAAGCATACATTCATGTACTAAAAATCTAACTGACATGTTGTACTTGTTCTGTATCTCTCTGATTTTAAATTCGTATCTCGAATCATAATCTTCTAGCAAATGGTATACGGATCAACCTGTATGAATTTACCGATTGACTTTTTGATTTAATTCTTGATATATATTTTTTATAAAGTAAATTATTTTATTTCCATTATGGATTACATTATGTTGATTTCGAATTCTGCTTTTGTTCTTTTCAATTTTTCAATTATTTGCGTTATGTTCATTTTTAAACTGTCAGTTTGATATACGTGCATGTATGCTTTTGCGAAAAACTAGAAGTAGCAAAATATAGATTTAAATACTATTTACTGGCTACTACTAAATTGCAGTTACATTTCTTGCTCGGTGCTGTTAGTGGAAGTAAAAGTTGCATAGTTGAATACAAGCAAACAGTATTCTTCTGTTCGTGTCATTACATCTATGAAATGTGACTAAAAGTGAATAGACAGGTTTCTTAAAATAGTATCTGATATTAAAAATTAAATGGAGCGAGGCAGATTTAGAACGTCCTGGAATCTGCAATTGCATTCCAATGGAGGGTAGGTGGTACATTGGCATATGTGATAATATGTCGGTTGCTTCTTTGCTTATTACGCATTATAAGATTTGTTGAATAAGTAAGAAATGGCACTTCAAATTTTAAAATAAAGTCTGCTGCTGTACCCAGTATTTAATTTAATAATATTGTTTTTTAAGATAACGGAAAAGCCTACAGCTATTATCTTAACTACTACTTAAATGTAAGATTACGGAAACAATTTAATTTAAAATTCGCCTTTCAAGCAATACTTAACTTTTGCTGCCAATCTTTTTGTGAATCTTCCAGTTATTTGTCTTTGTACATACGATTTGTAGGAACATCAACATGGGTTATCAAATTTAAATGTAAAGCAATTAATTTTGAATAGGTGCTTAACTGTTTGACATTCATAAGTTAGTCTTGTAAAGCATGTAAATTGTATAACGCTATAAGTATGATTTAGTGCTACAAAATTATCATGCAATATAAAGCATTCCGAAATGTACTTCCAAAGAAAGAGAGAGCGCTGGTATCGGGGTTAAGAATGGGTAAAAGTGAAAGGTATGCTCTGGGCACCAAGAATGTCGGAAAAATCCATGACGGATGGCAGGAGTGTGTTTCTGGGGCAAGTTGGAATAAATGTTTACTTTTTGTTGAACAATGGTAAGATTTTGAATTTACGCATACTTGACTGATATGTCTCAATTGTTCGTTGGATAATGTTATTTGATAATATGTCGCATGATCTCGTTTTGCAATTAGCTTAAGATTACAGCAACTTTTTAAAATAAATGTCATATTTCTCGTTTCAGGTTAAAATGAGATTACTGCCTTAAAATGTCATAAACTTTTAAAAATAATTAAGCCATAATCTTGATAATTTGGAGATATTCCAGCCAAGTTTAGTCCTTTAATTAAAACGTTAGAATGATGCTGTTTGTAGAGCGAATTCATGTAATGTACTTACATGTTAATGAAAGTAAGGATGATTGCTTTGTGAATAAATGATTGCTGCTAAAGATGAATGGACACGGTCTCGGGCTGCTGGCTGACTAGCAATTTACTCATGTACACTTTATACACACATATAATACCACTGATTGTTGCCTCCCTTAATTTTAAGAACAATACTATACTAGCCGTAAAAACTGTTTATGGTCTTGTCAGACATACATTTTTATCCCTATTTAAGATATTGCCCTTGGTACAAGTTTTTGAGTATAATATTTCATGCACATATAATATGATAGAACGATTCGATTGAAAATATATTAATAATGCATCAACATGGTGCAGAACATGGTATAAATATTTAACAACAGGTACACTAATTTAGAGGGATGGAGCTGTACTTTTCCCTGTGCGTGGGATGGGGTGTATGCACATCTACACCAGAGTCTGAGTTCAGTATTTGCATTGCCTCCAGTTTTTTCTCTGAAACGCGACCATCTAATAATATCAAATAATTGCTTTTTGACACTAATGATAAAAACACTATGAAAGAAAGACTTGGGATTTAAAACGTACCTATGATATTTTCAACTTCCTCTTCTGATCTGCAGAAATGAACATATTCTTCTTTTCCCGGCTCATTGAGAACTCCATTGAGCACTCGAACAATGCTCGGCTTAACTTGCCAAAGAATTATGCTTTGGTCTCGTTTCTTAAACAAGTCTATTACTTCCTTGATACAAACAGCAGCGGTATAATCCGCAAATTGAATATGAAGACAATTGATAACCACCGGTAGTTTATTCTGGCCCCATACTTTGCTCGCTTTAGATATGACATATCGAATATATTCAACTGAAGGAAATGTTAAACTGCGATCCTAAAATACAAGTAAATTAATTACATAAGCATATATATTGATTCATTATTATCACATTGTGTTTGTACATTCTAATGACACAATATAAATGCTTTATTTCCATCATACGTACCATTTCAACGAGAAGAAACTCTTTTCCAGATGTAGACTGTTAATTGAAAAGTAAAATAATTCTTGCTCTAACCAGATGCCTGCATTTCCAATTAAACAGTTTAGTAGTTAAATATTGACTTACAATTCCTTTCTTTACTTTTACTCCAGGTCTGGCTGCGTAGTACAGTAAATATATCACGCTAATTAGGAAGCCCGTCAGCATACCAAATTCTAGGCCCACAAACAAGCTTATAAGAAATGTCAGACTCCATGGAATAAAGTCCATCTCTGCAAAATTCAGTTAAACAAATATTCAGTTCCATAACTGTACGGGTAAAATCTCAAAAGGAGAACAATTGCAATACAACAATACATTGATGCATATAAAAAGCCATACTTTTACTTCTCCACATTGGTTTGATGATGTCCAAGTCAACAGTGAAGATTACTGGAAGAAAATAAAAATAAAACGTAAAAATAATGTATTTATAGCAGGGGCATTACGATACGCAGCTTCTGTATAAAAGTAAACACCCACCAGCGCAAACAATTACGGCAGCAAGACTCGATTTTGGGATGTAAAAAAAATATGGAGTTAAAAATCTTAAGGCAAGGATAACCATTGTGCCTGTAATCAGACCTCCCAAGGGACTCCGAGCACCACTCATTTTATTTACAGTCGTTCTTGAAAAGCTTCCAGTTATTGGCATCGAGCTGGTAATTACATTAGATGTCTGCTCGTGAATTAATTGAAAATACAAACTTTGCGGCTAAATAATTAAATAAGGTCTAACCTGAAGAAGGCTCCAATGATATTGCTGAGCCCTATGGAAAGCATTTCTTGACTTGCGTCAATTTTGGATTCTCCTGCGAAGGCTTTCGCTATTGTGATATGTTCCATGATGGCCAACAGAGGCATAACAATGACTGCACTTGCTTCCTCTTCAAGAATGTTTGTAAAGCTGTGAGTAGCATTTGTTGCAGGGTCAATAATTTTAAATGGGGGAATGCTAAAGCTTGGAAGCCCGGGAACAATTTTTCCTACAATTGTAAAAGGTTGTGTTTCGCCGATTCCAGCGGCGATGGCAGTGCAGGCTATCACAATAATGGCGTTACGAGCAGTGCTGATGAACCATATCGGCTTGTTGAGGATGGGGTAACGTTTTATCAAAAATGAGAAGATCAACTGCAGTTTCTGTTGAATGAATGATATAGATTGCATATTGAAACTGAATTCAATTCATTAAAAGTAAAAATAATAATTGATTAATGAATTATACCATTAGAATGAGTAGTGAGACTATGCAAATCAGAGAAAGTACACTGTCCCAAAGCTTTACTTCCCTGATGTGTGCGGCAGCGCCCTTCATCGTGGGCATAAACCCTTCTGCTGCAAATTTTAGTCCAAAAAGGGCTTTAATTTGTGTTGCGCAAATTGTTATTGCTGCTGCACTTGTAAAACCAGAATTCACAGGGGCACTGATGAAATTCACAATGAAACCAAGCTGAAATACTCCCATTAAAAGCGTTACTATTCCCGTCAAGAAACACAAAATAACTGCGTACGCCGGAGGTTTGCCTAAAACCCACAACAAACAAAACAAAATATTTAACTTGAAAAGAAAGCTGTATAAATACGAGTGTGTTTAATTTCATAAATTGAATCATGTAAAGACTTTACCATGAGTATATGTGAATGTAATGATTGCCATTACAGCTAAAAGTTGACAAATAATAAAGTTTCATTATTCATTCACCAATTCTAGTAACATTTTTATCAAAATTACTTAATGATGGATTGGATATTATCGCCAACCTGTAGGGCCAACTGTAACCTCTCTTGTGCCTCCCAACAAAATATAAACAAAGCATCCCACAAATCCACTGTAAAGGCCATACTACATAATGTAAATGGAGAAAGTATGTTAACACTTCTCCCAAATTGAATTTTGTGCACGCTTGTATTTGATGTAATTGTAATATTTAAAATTCTCTTAATTGCAACTTTGAATTGAAAACTGTGTTTACCTGAGGGGGAAGTCCTCCTACCGTTGCATAAGCCAATCCCTGCAAACCATCCATAATGTCTTAAATTAGCATATTCGTAGAAGAGAGCACTTTTTAAAATTTACAAAGTTTGAATATTCATGAACCTGAGGCAATATTGTCAATCCTACTGTCAGCCCTTTATCATAAAAGATCACAGTTAAAATTCCAACAAAGGCACATATAGGTATTTATGATTATTACAGTTTTAACGCGTTTACAGTACCTGCAATTATGTCAGCAACAAGTTTTTCGGTATTATATTCGGGAAGCCATTTTAAAACCGGGAATCTTTTTTCAAGCTGTGTTGGGAAATGTTGTAGAAAGATTATTGTATTAATAAAAAATAATACGTTCATCATCAATTATCATCGCCCAAAAATTTTTCGGCTACCTCCAAAGAAACAACAATGGCAATTATTGCTAAAGTCGAAAGGTTTTAAACCTTAAATTTACTTTTTCTGATTCTTTGGTTTATTTATTCCATTTTAACACTGTACATAAACATACGTATATTAAACTCGCTTATTTGCATGCGGGGAATGTGATACATTTCATGTTTCCTTTATACCTTCATATACAAGAATGTTGCTATAAGCTTACCGTTTTCCGGCGACATGTTTTTGCCCACCATCCTTTCAAGGTACTTCCAACTTTTTCACATCTTGAAGGCGTCCCATCACCATCACCAGTGGTAAATGATGCCACGGGTCCTCCTGGGTTATTGTCGTAATCAAACTGACTTAAACTTAAAGTTGAATCGGATCTGGCAAGATCAGCTAAACTAGCTGAACTGTAACTGTTGAGCAATTCTGTCTTCATTTTGATTTGTTTTATGCAAAATTACACTAAAAACGAAAAGAAAAGCCTTTCTAAACAGGCAAAAAACCTGTAGAAAGCTTTAAAATACGGAAATCGGTCACTAAACACCAGACCCCACCTAACTGTTTATGGAACGACTTAGGTTTTGGTTTAGAGTTCAAGTGAAAATGATTCTATTGGAATCGGTAGTTGGTGTAATTAGCTAAAACTTGAAATGAGTTCTTACTACATAATAACTTTAACTTGTGCTTAATATGATAATGACGCTACTCTCTTGCCCCACTCGGCAACTGACGGTGACGACTCACCTTGGCTTTGGTAATTACTGTTCTATGAATTATGGAACATATTCTTCAATGAAAGTACGTTATCATAGCCATCAACAGCCTAAATTGGTTAAACAGGTATGAACTATGTAGACACACATGCAGAGTCATTTGTTTGCACAGAACATAATACTCGTCTTAAAATGTAACCTTAAACAGTGCTAATAGGTTTGGGGGATGGAGCGTGGTGTTAAATGAGCAGTTTTTAGAGTCAATATCATTGTTAAATACTAAGAAATTTTGAAGATGATATCGGTTCTTTAGCTGCTATGAATTTTTATCAATCTTTTTCTATTATAAAATTCAAACTCGTGTACTTTGGCGTCATTTCTGATACACATAATTTAGAAAATAAATATATGTGATAACTACTGAAAATAAGAAGCCTACAAAACAGGATTAACAGATTTATCTTACTCGGATTCATAATGGTATATAGGTACCTATTAGGTATGTTTGTTATTTGTTTGCATCCCTGTATTTCTCAACAAAAGTAGTTTGAAGCAGTTTCTTAATTAATGTGGTAATGAAGAAAATACTAATATTGCCATTTTAAGCAATTAGCTTATTTTAAAACAGCTCCGAGTGTCAATTGAGTATTTATCGTCATCTTTGCTTTATTCATATTATTTTTGTGTTCAGTGATCGTAAAACAGTCTAATTTTAGTTATCCCCGAGGGTCAACATTGAAGGTTGTTTATCCTGCAAATAATATCCTGAGTTTTACTCTGTTGTTTAAGAGCTTTTTTAACATTATTCATATGATTTTTATTATAACATAATCTCAACGCACCGCTCATAATCCATTATCTTGTTTTACTTTTTAGAACGACGTATTGCGTCTGTGATAATATTTTGACTACAAGTAAATATTTTAAATAAAATTGTGTTGTGTGAAGATCTTATTATTTGAACATTCACAGAAGGCAAAACTAATCATAATAAATCTTAACATTACAATTAAATCAGCATAAGACTAACCAACTGAATGCATTATTCATTTAAATTGATTTATTCATAATTATGTCATTTTTCTAACAGGCTCAAAATATTATTAATTAAAGTTGATCTTGAGTCTTCAAGGAATATTGAATAGTTTCCTTTTTCCAATGGATTTTTATTTCTCATTTCAACAAGTCGGTGTATTTATATCTTTTTCTGTCTCAAATTCTCAATGTTAGTGAACTAAAATCTTTGTAGTTGTGAGTAGGAAACGATTCCCGGTGCTCTCTGAATTGTCTGTGAGACTATGGAGTCATATACGAACCCAAATTATATGATGATGATCTATCTGCTTCAGTATCCATGTCCCAATGGTTCATCAAAGTAAGCACCAAAAAGGCGTCAGCTTATTTTGCTTAGGTTTCAATTCAATTTTCTCAAACAATGTGTGTGTCCCATCTCTCTTGTTTGTTTTAGTTTCAATCCAATCAATGGTGGTGCGGTGCTTTATGATGGCTCCGAATTGATATATGTTATCTGACTTTGCCATTTCATTTTGATGGTGATGATGGCTGGGCTGTGTAGTGAGAATAAAATGGAAAATGAGTGTGAGGAGTTTGAGATGTATAAAAGTAAGTACACGTTATAGGTACATAATATGTAGTTGAGAAAAGGATATTTGAATCAGCTTGTGTACTGAATTCTAACCAAAGTTCAATCTTGTAAATTGCATTTTTATACATTCATTCAGTCTTCTTAACTTGATTGTATAAATAAGACAGTATAAATCTTTTACATAAACAAAGGGAATATATATTGCCTCGCCGTGGAGTAGGTCGCTGGGAAAAGACGATACCATTCGAAGTGTTTGATGATGAAATTCAACTTCACATGACAGGATTTGATTAGGTTTACATTAGCCCATGGCATTAGGTGCCATTGATGGTGTGATTTCCCACTGGCACGTTGTTACGCGGAGCACACATATATCAACTACTGCTGGAAATATTTGGAACTTTACCAGCTCCAATTGCTCTGGAAAGCTGATGTCAATATACGGCACATGAAGAGTGCTCTATAGTCAAGTACAGTTTTATCACTTATGGTACGGGTATATACTCACCTTATCCATGTATGACAATCAGCAACGGAACAAGTCTAATCCAAACGGACAATAAAAATCAGCAGCAGAGAAAGGAAGTAAAGGCTGAAAATGCTTTTCCCCTTCTGAAATCTTCCTCTCCATTTTTCTTCCAACGTTTTCTTCCGCCTCACGTGTACGAGTACAAGATAGACAGGGATATATGCACATCATATAATGTACATAGCTATTGTGTGGCTTTATGAACCATATTTCATGTTTTATGAACATTTATATTCACAATATCTATAACTAGCACGTCTGCAAATCAGGAATATTCCTCTCATTGCAGCTAGTTGGGAAAATACGTGCGGTCTGTCTCGAAATGCACTAACAAGAATACCCAGTAAATCTGATCAGAACTGATTGGCTAAATGGTAAATTGGATGATTGGATGTCAAACATTCACCACCTTCCAATTTGTACTTTTCATAGATATACGCTCTTCAAACTTTGCATAGTCCGTGTATACATCCTGCGGTTTATGAATTTGTCTTTTACCGTTTCAGTATAAGTGTAGAAGACCAGAATATAATTTGATGTACTAACCTATCAAGATATATATGTGTTAATATAAATACCTAAATACACGAATTCGCTTCAATAGTTAAAATATATACATACAATTTTGTAGGCAACTAGATAAATAGATTATTAAATTATAAAAACAGGTTGTGTCTATTTTTCATGATTGACCTATATACGTTCTTGCGGCCCTGGATTTTAATAAAACATTGAATTGTCAGAAAAGTCAAATTGCAATACTGTTAAAAATGACAATTAAAATACAAAACAATATGTGTATAAGAAAGAACAATTGTGATTTTGTGTGATGTATAGATGTGAGATGTGATGAATATGTATACTGGAAGTACGTGTATATTAGAGAAAATGTACTGGCTCATCCAACCATCTCCAAAACTAACTAAGAAACATAATAGTCCAAGAGATGGAATTTCGTTTGCTTGATTTCAATCCATTCATTGTAAATTCTGAGGGGAATGAACACTTGTACGAAAGTAATTTAAACAACAGGAAGTTTTTCTACATCCTTTCAAGTTTGACAGGAAAAGGACAAGCTGGAAATGTCCACTTTTTCACCTGTCTTCTCCAGACTTGGTTTCTTTCCGCTCTCCGAAGACATAAAAAGGATTTCACAAATGCCAAATTCTCTGGCACCCTTGAGGAAAAAGTTATTTTCTGGACAGTCAACATTACTTTGTCCAGTTTGTCCTGTCATTTACATTCAAAGTTTCTACTGGGACAAAAAATTGAAAATTCTATTTACTTTTACTCCCCTTGCTTTCAAATAATTCCTGGGGAAATTGAAACTCTTTATTGAAACCATACAGCTCTTTTCAACCGTAATCCAGAGCAAATAAAGTGAAATATTCATATTTATCTCAAAACGAAATACAAAATGAAACGAAATGTCGCAACATTTAAAGATTGTCACACAAAAGAATTTTACCGACGATGCATTAACACTTTCAAAAATAAAAATACATATAAAATTTTCTATTATCATCCACAGCGTAAGGAATGCCGCGCTCTGTAGATATACGTAAACATTTAAAGCTGAAAATTTTCTACTTTGTTGTAAAAATGTTCCTCCTTGATCACTTCACTTCAGATTTCAAGATTTACTCATATCCACAATGCACTTTTTGTGCAGGCTTAGTGCAAATCCTTCAGATTGTAACAAGCCGTCAGATGCAGTCTGATTTAGTTTCCTGATCGGTGGCGTACTGGTGAGTTATTTGCAGTGCTTGAGAAATAAAATCCGCTGCCCGAATGGGTAAATGTGTAAACACAAATGTTTCTCCAGTGTCGGCAGGCATATGTATTTGTGAAGGTAAATACGCCAAATCATTCTACCTATATTCGTTTAGTACTAGAAAATGAAAAAATAAGTACAAGATATTTTATTATCTATATCTGCGAGTTTTGAATTTTTAAATCACCAATTCGTATTTTATTAAAACATTATAACTTTGAATAAATCTCATAAGATGCCAAGACATGAGAAACAAAATGGCAAAATTCAAAAGAAACAATAAGCAATGCTTTTAATTTGTTAATAATTGATTATCCTTATGTTTAGTTTTCATTATAACTATTTTCTTAACAAAATGCAAACCAGGAAAAATCAAATGCTATGTTATGTTATCCGTACATAGATATTTAGGCAACAATAGAAGTATGTGCATACCTAGTTATGCCTTGTTCATAGTTTCTGTAC
>JAQFYG010000476.1:0-29851 GCA_034694325.1 Entomobrya corticalis | reverse complement strand
ACACCAGTAATGGTGCAGATTGCGGAGGTGATTACGTGTGCATTCCATTCAAGAAAAGAGGCAATTTATTTCTAAAGAGGAGAAGAGATTGAACCGAATATTTGCGGAAAAATCGAGATCATCCAAATTATGCTTTAAGTATTAGCTACTTCTTTCCAATCATCCGTATTTTTATTAGCGCATGCGCTTTTGGACACAATGCACAATAATATACTTTCTTGGGACATTACAAAGATCAATATAAATTATTAGCAATCAAGCATTAAAAATGATAAATTTTAACTTCCTCAATATTATTGTTTGGTTTGCCTCTTCTTGCCCGTTTATTACTTCATCCCTTTTTCCATCCCGTCTTCTTCCTGTATCCTTTACTCTCTTGAGTATTTTTGTCATGTCCACCGGAACAAACATAGTGTAGGAATGTGGCAAGTCACGTAGAAAACCGAGCAGTGCGTATTTTATAGAATAAAGAAATACAAGAAGCAAGAAGAAATGCAAGCTTTAGGTTTACCAAATTAAACAACAACATGAGGAGAGAGCGGATAGTCGAATGATGATGTTGATGATGCGTCGTCGTGGAATGCAATGCATCGGAAGACAGAATAACATGTAATGAAAGGGGGGAAAGAGAATGGCCAGGCACGATCTTCGTTTCTGAGCAAAAAAAAGTTACACACACAATCACACAATAAAAGCCCAACAACAAACAAACAAGCACAACTTCTCAACTTTTATTTGTGTGTGTTTCTCAGAGAGGATCTTGCTGAATCTATTGAGTCTAGTGTGTTGTGTAGAAAAAGGAACATGCAACATGATGATGATGACTACATGACCTGTCAAACCAAAAAACCTCTTTCTGTTGTCTGTATGACAGTTTCAATGTCGATATGAGCATGGCAGCAGCGTCTCTCTTCTCTTCTTACCGACATCAAGAAAACAACCAAACCAGCAATATGTCATTTGATATTATTGCTAATAGCGCTCATATTAGCACGATTATCATTGTTCTCATCACCAAATCCACTCGCTTTTTGCAACAATCAAAACTCTACAACAACATATTAATATAACGTAATATGTCACTTGACATAAAAATGTAGAATAGATAGATGCTTTTGCCTTTTGATGGGTAATTGAGCAAAAATAAGAAGGAAATTTGATATGATTGTTTAGCTTGCATTATTCATTTCATTGCAGCGTGGTGGTTGGTCGTGCCAACATTATTTTGATGACTTTTATATTCCATTGAGAAAGGAAAGACTCTCAAAAAAGTAAAGACAGACACAGATAAAAAAATGGCAGACAAATTTAAATAAGGATTGGGACACCGCCACCACCACCATCAACAAAAATAAAGTGAGAAAAATCATGTCATCATGTCAACTTTAAGTCATGTGCATAATGTATCCATTTCACAACAAATTATATTGAGTCAAGCAGTGTGTGAATGAGCATTGTTGTCGTACCAGGCAAACAATTCTTGATCAGAAATGAAAGAGGCACATATATAAGTAAATGCATATTAACAATTGAATAGCTTAAAAAGGAAGAATTGTGCGAGCATGTTTGTGTGAATGTGCGTCTGGCTGAGATTGCATGTCTCGATTATTTGTGTAAAGAATACACACACGACTCTAAAAGCAAAATGTAGTAATAATTCTATCAGTTTCCAATGAATCAAGCGGTTTTCTTTTCACGTGTGTAATTTGTTATTC
The DNA here is from genome assembly GCA_034694325.1 of Entomobrya corticalis. Lineage (NCBI taxonomy): Eukaryota > Metazoa > Arthropoda > Collembola > Entomobryomorpha > Entomobryidae > Entomobrya > Entomobrya corticalis. Next base: position 28,136 of record JAQFYG010000476.1, on the reverse strand, counting down.
CATTTTGTGTGAATATTATTGCTTTTATGCTGATTCCTAATGCTATACTCGCTCCTTTTGCTTGCTGACCTTTTATTCTTCTTTCTTAAATGGAACATGGCTTGAATAAGAAAAAAATATATTATAACGTGTGTGTGGTTTTTATGTGCATAAAATAGTATTAGGGAAATGGTAGGAGGAAAAAGGAGGATCGGTGGAGGAACACAAAACTTAAGACATTTTATTTCGCTATGCCTATTCCATGCTTAAATTTCATTCATTTTTCTCATCGCAACTTTATACTTTGTCTTCTTGATATTGCCTCGATGCTGCTCCTTCTTCTTTTTTTGCAATTTTCGTGTTCCTTTACGAAAATTGTACATTTTCATTTTGGATGGGATGCGATGTCTGTGAAAATTGTTCTTTTGACTGGATGAGTAATTGAGTTGATGCACACAATCTGTGCATAAAAAAGGAAGAATAAAGCTTTTTTGTTCAGAGATGATGATGATGCCTTCGAGATATTATTTCCGTTCTTTTTTGCCGTTTCTTAAAAAGCGACTATAGTCTATTCTGTAGCTATTTTGCATCCAGTCAGATAGACAAAAAAGACGAACCAAGTCCATCTATCTATCAGTCGGAATTGATTAATAATAATATTATTATTACAATTACTTACTGAAGGAGCGTAGTAGTAAGTAAAATTGTAATATTATTGGCAGCGCCAGTGTGTAGTCGTCGTGCTACATGAAACGGTGATAAATGCCATTCCGTGAAAAATTGCAGGCATCGTCTTATTTCTGTGAGTAAAATAGGAAGGAAATCATCCATTTCCCAATATATTTCTTGCCTGCCTGGTTGCATGGCTTCTTCCTGCATTCATCAATTTACTGCAGAATCTACCGTCCATAAATAATATGCGTGATGATGACGATGACTACCTACCTGCCTACGTGTTGTGCTCATGTTCAGTTATTCACCATTTTTGAGAGAAAATGTCCGGAGGAAATGTACATCAATTGAAATGGCATTTCACAAATGCATTGGCATATTAAGTATAAGTTTAGCTGTATACTCTCACCATCCTCCTCGTTTCCTTTTACAGTGAATTACACACAATAAATTTTGTTATTGAAGCAAAAATGGGAATATTATTTCCCCCTTCCTTGAACAGTTTACTTCTTCTCTCTGTGCCTGGTTCTCTTTCTTTTACGTTGCATTTCACTTCCTCCTTCTTTTCATCTACTTTATTTCGAGTAAGTGCTCGCACCAATTATTATTATGATTAAATGATCGACCAGCTTCAAGTAAATATAAAAAGAAAGCTGTTTAAAATGGCTGTGTATGTGCGAAGCAAAAACAGAGTAGTTTTCTCAAATGCTTTTGGTGTGAAATAGAATATAGAAGCATCTGAAAAGCTAAAAAGAGATTTTTCTTTTCAGCTGAAGTCGGGCAGAAAAGAAGCCAACAAAGCCAAGCAAAAAATTAAGGTTCCTTTTGCTATTGCCTTATACTTGCTTGTTGCATGCATTCATTCATTTTGCCTTTTCTTCTCTGCCGAGCTGTCTACTTGATAAAGTTGATAATGCTTTTTTCATCAAGTGTGAATAATGGACAGAGGAACGGACGGATGAAGAGAACGAGAACTTGTGTGTGTACGGGTGTACGTGCCCTGTCCTGTGAGGTACTCAACTCTCTAGCCCGGGATTAGTTATATCTTCTATAGCACGGCTCATCCCTATCTGTACTTCTTCCATTTAATAAAAATGAGACGAGGATTTATTTTACTTTTTTTATGGGATGTGCGCGCACCGTGTCTTAATGTTGTATTATATAATCGTTACATAACACTACATTCATATCTGTATACAACATACTATGTTTATACTCACCATGCGTGTGGGATGTTTGCAAAATAAAAATGTAATAATTTTATTTTTTAAAGAGAAGAAAATGTAGGATGGTATGATAGCGGGAAAAGGTTAAATAGGAGATGCCGCAATACAAAACAGCATGTATATTTTAAAAGGTAAATATACTGCAGTTAACAAGCCCAGAAGATGAGTAATCTTTCTATGGTCATTCGCGCAACAACGGAAAGAAAAATCTTAAATATAATATGGTTTTTATGTATGTTATGATGATGATAATGAAATTTTTTTGAAAAAGAGCAACGGAAGGGTTAATAACACACTTCATCTTCATCATCATAATATCATCCCATAATGTGCGTTTTTTTAAATTTTTTGCACAATGTACTGCACCGGTATAGCCTAGTGTTCAATGCAGTACGTAATACGGTAATGTACCTGTACCCTTTGTTGTTGCTGCTGGCTAGATAGATTTTTTGTTATGTGCATTTTTCATTACATAATGTTGACTTTTTTCCATTATGCATTTACGATTATTGCTGTGTACTCACTATTATGTAAGTGCTTTTTTCTCTTTAAAACATGAAAATTGAAAGAATTTGAAACTAGACAATATTTGCACTTTTCCACGTACAGCCTATAAAAACGAGCAAGTCAAGTAGAGTGTTTGCATGTTATGTGTACATACACAAGAGAAAATTTGTGTTTGGCTGGTCGAGGTGAACGATAAATACGTGAGCACCTGTGTAGTATTCATAATAAATATATTTTATTTTTGTAAACTCTTTCGAAAAATAAATAGTTTGGTCAATTACAAAGTTTTACATGTGAGTATAAGGAACTATTTTGCTCATGACCATAATAATAAATTATCAAACAAGCAAATATTTAGGAATTCACCAGGCCAAACCACAAGAGGAGGAGTGAAAACTTTTTGTGCAAAAAAAGTAAAAATGTTTTGGAAAATTGGAAAAAATCGCTCCTGTTTGTTATTCCATGCAACTGACACATAAAATGTTCATGTTCTCATTCCATCCAATGCAATAGTAATAAAGTGTGTGCATTCCAAATAAATTATGTAGGATTGCCAAAAGCAGCTAGTGAAAAAACGACACAGAACAAAAACAAACTAACAATTTTTCAGTTTGTTCTGTTTTAGTATTTTGTAAACATATTTGCGTGATATTGATCTTTCTACAAAAATGTAGCAAAAACCTTGTTGCTTATTTCTGGTGACCAATTCTGTTAATTTTTCAGTAGTTTTGGTAGCAGTGACATGTAGCAGTTGAATAATAATCAGGATACAATGTGATCGATTTGTTTACTGTTTGCTCTTCCACCTCTTAACCAAAGTAAATACATATTGAATATATAGGTTAATACCAGTCAATTTACTTTTGATTCCTCCAATTTTCCAATCCACGAAGTAAATGTTATTAGCTCTAGCTGATTGATAGCACATTGAATAATATTAGTTTTTTGAATGACTGGTATATTTATAAAGCATGTACTACATCAAACATTGTATAATTGTTACTTGTATAAGAAGGCAAAGGATAAGCGAAACCAACTACCTTTATTGAATTGATTCGTTACGCACATCACAAAGTTTACACAAATATGAAAGAGAAGGCAATTACAGCAATGAAAAAGTAAACAATTAAATCGATTTCCCTTTTTTATTTAAAAATAGCAAAAGTCTACATTCATATGAATTCCCTATTGACTTGTCTAGTTGACTGGCTATACAAGTAAAAAATGAAACCAAATTTATATTTATTATTATGTAACAAGTGAATTGATGATAATGTACCGTTTAAAGTACGGTCAAATTAAAAATTAAATACAAATGAATATCATGGTGGTTGGCTCTTTTTTGGTGTGCATGACTTATCAAGCCTAAACCAGAGATTCAAAAGAGTATAAATATATCTCTATAATATTTTATTGTCTGCTTGTTAAATACCTAATATCGTACCTAAATACTACTACAAATGATTATTATGCATTTATTTTCGCACGCTCATGGCTACAGTAACATGTTGCCGCTGTTCTGTTCTGCATTTTCTAAATGCACTAAATAGGTGATGACTGATGAGGAATAATAAAGCAAACAAACAAAGAGTATCTAAAAGAGAATTTCATGCACTTTTAGAAGAGCGTCTGAAAATGAATAAAAAACAAAGGCATTTATTTGGTTTTATATTCAAAATGATGACTTTTAGTATTCGTTGTCGTGTGGCATTTGCTTTTATTATTGTTACTATTTTTGTTGTCTATATGCTGTGCACACAAAAACCTTTTCTCTCTTTTTGCCATTATTATACATTCAAAAAATGCTTTTATATGTATATTTCCCATTATTATTTGTTTTTTGTAGTCAACTTTTATGTCTGTTAGAGTCTGAAATAAATAAAGTTTTTGAACTTTTTGGTCGTTGGTCCTTTTTTACACGATTGCACTTGAAAGTGTGCAGAAAAAGGTGTAAAAAAGGATTCAATCTTTTGGACCGATGGATTTTTGTGAAAGGAGAGCTTGCCTTTGGTTTTGGGAAAGAGGGCCAAAGAGAGAGAGGGAGAGGATGACTGTGTGTGTATGGATGACATGACAGTTAAAATTCATTCATCTCATTCAGAATTCATGACAGGTATTCTCCATCGTCCACACGAACTAACAGCAGTATACCCTTATATCCTGTACACCTACCTAAACGTGTAAAGTGGGATATGGCTATTTTTCTTTCTACTTCCCATGTGCATATATAATATTCGCTTAAAGTTGGTTTTTGTGGTGTTGCTGGTACTCAAGAGCTCACCCGTCATCATGATCTGAACTGAAGCATGTGTATGTGGTGGTGTGAGAAGAAAAAGTGATGAAGGGGTCATCTTTAAATCAGGAAGTTGACACGGCATGCCTCACTTGTATTATGACTTTTATGTGACTTTGGCCGACTCTATGTCGCAGCAATAAAAATCATGCACCAATCTCAATTTAAAAAAAATATATCAGTAAATTGGCCAACACCGCTCAAGAACGTTAAAAATAGTATGCCCTCTAGACGAAAATGTAGACAGAGACAAAGGAGACGTATGATAAAATATTTCACAATGTAATTTCATAAATCCATTATGATAAAAATTCTAAACATAACATTTCAAAAAAACGGATTGGAGAGGTGAACGGAGTAGCTGTAAGCGTTTTGCATGGCAATATTTGACAATTTTATTGACCCCATTTTTACTTAAACATAAACGTAAATAGTAAATACCTAGTAGGTATATATATACCTGACCGTTTCACATATTTGCTGTACATTTCCCGTTGAGTATTTGCTCATCTACTTATGCACACAGACTAACAATAATAAATACAAAATTATAGTTAGTTTTATACATTACTTTTGGATAATAGGTGAGCGACTCTGCATAATTGATGAGGGAAACTTATATAGAGTGTATAATATATTGCACTGTAATAATGCATGTCATACTCGATCGTAAAAAATGTAATACAAAACAGCAATAAGTATTTTTGCGTGTACTCCAAATTGTAAAAAAACGGCCATTTAGCATTCAATATGAATGAGAGCCTTCTACACTATTCATGACATTTAACGACTTTTACCTTACAGCTAAAAATAATAATAATAATCCACATAAAAAGGAGCCATAATATATTTCGCTCGCTTGTGCATAGTCATCATATCAAATATTTGCTTTGTTTTCTTTTGAAAACTGGTGAGGAGGAATATAAAAGTTCAAACATAATAATATTATGCATAATATCATAGAAAAACGAACGAATGAACTCTAAAGCTTTTTCTGTTGCTGGTAATAATAATAAAGGACGACGACGATGATGACGGCAATAATAATGACGGTACTTGGTATAGGTATGTGAAATGTTGGTGGTAGTTGGCTGGTGCGTGCTTCTAAAGAAAAAACATGAGATGTTTTACATAACTTTTTCTTAACTTTTCACAAAACATTTTTGTCTGCTGTGTGGTGGTGGTGTATGGCATAAAATTATTAAGATTACTATTAAGATGATGATAATGATTCCACGATTTTTGTTAAATATTTACAATGGATTATGATGATCATGATGATGATAATATGTATGCTGTATTGAGGAGAAATGCAAGTGAATAAAATATGCGCGAAAAAATTTTACACATATTATTATGTGGATTTTAAGTGACGGAGTGAGTGAACAAGGTTATAAACGATTAGGATGGATTGCAGGTTTTGTGTGCGCGGTGGTTGATGGTGATTGCAGCACACGGGTGAATAAAAAAGCCTCTGGGGTCAGCAGCTATAATATGTAATATCGCATGACATAGCATCATGGAAATTTGTGCATGTAATTTTTGCACTAAAAGGGTGTGATAATGTGTCGTCGTGAAAGCTAGTGTGGTTGTGCATGGAATTTTTGATGGATGCTTTTGATGCTTGACTTTTTTACTCTACACACAACAAACAACAAGTGAACAAGTGAAATGATCAGAAGGAGTACCTTGATCCTTAGTATTTTCGCCTCTTGCAGAGAGGTGCTTTATTGTTGCATGCATGTGTGTTTAGAGTTTACGCATCTACATTACCATTGATGATAAGAGGCAGTTATTATTGTCTGTGTGTGCACATTTCATAATAATATAAAAACAGCCATATCACCAGAGAGAGCCCCTTAGGGTGTCCACTGTCGTAAAAACAAGAATTGTTGACATAGCTCACTACTACCACCACTCTTAAAAAACTACTACTACAAAATACAAAGCCGCGGAGGACATGAAAAAAACTGGCTCTTTTACTTCAGGTGGTGGAGTTGGTGGTGGCGTTTTGTTAGCTGAGTCAGGAGGAGGATGTTTTATCAGATAAAAGGAGAAAAGACAGCAAGACGACCAGATAGAGAGAGAATAATGATGATAAAACAAAACAATGTAAGTTTTGTACGTGGACTTTATGGAACCCATTAATTTATTGCTTCAACAGCAATAACCCTAGCTGCCAGCGTAAAAGTGCATATAAGAAGAATATTTATATCAGCATGCGTCAGTAGTAGTAAATGTGCATCTGTATATGCTCACCTTAACGGGTGGAAAAATTGTGAGATGAATCACTGAGAAAACACAAAAACATTCAAAAAACATTTTCCACTTTTCTGTAGAAAAAAGACGACGTGGCATTACCTCCTCAGCAAACACATCACATCACCCAAACTATGCATACTATATAATATCCACCTTGTTTTCTCTTGAATAATAAATAACTGAAAAGAAATAACGAAATAATCCATATGGTTCACCAACCAACAATTTTGTTACATAAGTTGGCTTTTGGCTTTTTAGCAGAAAAAATTAATTGCAAAGGCAGTATGCATTTCTCTTGATCATAAAGCGACTTTTTGTATTCACGTCGTCGGAGGAGTCATCGTCAGAATTGTAAATTTTTGTAATTCGTTGAATGTTCTCCCCGTTGATATGTTGATGTGTGTGCACCTCTTAATTTGTACGATTTACTTTGAGAGATGAGCATGCAAATTCTCTTTTTTTTATTTTGAAGTAAGTAAGTGGACGACCACTTGAAAAAGAAAAAAAAAGAAAATGTCTACATCTTTTTAAGACAATGATATATTACGTGTCTTTGATTTCTGTTATGCGTGCCATACACCATTCTTCATTCCTCTTTGCTGAGGTTTTTTCATTGTTTCTTGAGAAAAAAGAAATTATGGCAAAGATTTTACATTTCCATTTTACAATCTTCTTCGTCATCAACACTAACCGCAGCAACCTTAGAGGTACGGACGAGCAAACTAACATCTTATTTTTTCTCTGGTTGTTGTGTGCGCCTGTCGTATATGAAGACCGTGACTTAAAACGTGAATGAGAAGAGAATCCTCATCATCATGATCATCATTTGGTCCCTGTTAAGCTTATGGTCTACAACAATGTTTGCTTTTGTGAAGTGTGTAGAGGTGGAGAGTGGGGACTGCTGACTTGATGGATGATGAGTAAGCGCTGTTAAAAGGATTGCATGCGTTTCACTCTCAACTCTACTTACAGTAATACGATTTGCAGTTTCCTATGAATAAAAAAACCAACAAAAAGATTTTTTGATAGAATAGCGAAATTTAAAAAAAAATATGAACTCTTTTGAGCTCTCATTTTCTCAACTTAAGGAAAAAAATGACAAAACTAATGACATAGGTATTATGAGTTCACTTTCATTTAAGCTATTTTGTGAATAGAAAATAAGGAAAAATACAAAATGATTTTTAATTTCTACGTGAGGACAAGTCAAAACGTGAAACTCTTGATTCGCTTATTCTTCCTTGTTTCAAAAGTAAATGAGTAGACAATGAAAAGTGAAAAAGAGAAAAATGAAAAGATTTTATGGAACTGTTTCGTTCAGACCAGAGAGATCATTTATTTTTCTGTCTGTCAAGTGACCTTTTGAGAGACCTTTTGTCTCAGAGAAAGAGAAAAAAACTGTGCTGTTCAGCTAATTTTCCGTAGCGGGAGAGCACGCTAAACTTGCAGAGAGTAAAAGAAAAAACAAAGTCATTTTTCTTGTTTTTGATCATTTGATAGAATTGTTGGTGGCTGTAGCATTACACTGGTTTTTTATTCGATCTCCGATCATCCAACAAAAGGCAAGGCAGCTTTGCTAGCTGCCGGTGGCTGGCTGGTGAAATAAGGCGGAAGGATAAAATATGAGCATATTACGAGCATGTGCATCATTTTCGGTATAAGCCATCATAAGATACTATATCGTTCAACAAGATTTTGTATTTTGCAATGCCGATATATCCAATAAAATGTAAGCTTTTTCTTGCTCCACTAGAGTTTCGTTTTTATCAGATTTTGATATTGCACATGGTTTGTGTTTTTGGCCGCATGTTACAAATAATGTGAGTTAGCCACGAACAAGCACCGCTACATTATGATGGCGATAAGACAGGAAAATGCAGCGTTAAGTAAAACGTCTTTGGCTTGAATCTGCTCTGGCCAACATCATATATTGCAATGCCAATGCCAAGGTGGCTGGCAAAAAAAACTACATAGTAACTTCCATAACTTACTTAAAAACGTACAAAGTTATGAGCATCGTTAGAGAATTTTTTCTGTCTTTTGTTTCGGTTGAAGAAACTTATCATCAATATCATCATCTCACAGCACCATCGTTGCGTCATACTATATAGGTACTCGAAACTCATATATTGCCATATAGTCTTGTTGCTCATCTCATATTTTTCTTGCCAAGCCTTTGCATTCTCTTGAGAAGAATCAAATGATACACTGGCGGATAAAGAATAGCCTGAGAGTTAGGAACATGCCATACACTATATCCTCTCTACTCTGCTATTATTACCGGCCATAATGGTAAATAATCATGGAGAAATGAATGACCCATGCCATACTATCGTCATCATCATTATTATAAAAATGTGAGTTTATAACTCTTAAGCTCATGCATGTGTCTTTTTTGCAAAAAATAAGAGAAAAGTGCCAGTAACTCAAGTCGTGGCTTACAGTAAAGTAGTAGTTTTTGTTGTGTGCGAGATGATGATATTTACTAGCTGGATCCCTCCCTGGTGCATGCTTTTCTGTGTGAGAAACAACACGCCACGCACTTTCAGACTTTTATACGCATTTTATACGATTTTCTTAGTTTTTTTTCTTCTCTTTGCATTTTAACGTCAGACGGACACACAATGGCAGAAATGTACACATTGTTGTATGTGAATTGAAAGACAGACAGAGATAAAGAAACCACAAATTTCACTAGAGAGAATCTCTTTTATTCACGAGAAGGATCTTTGCTTGCAGTGGTTCATGATGAGGACGATGATGATACTCTACGTATCATATCGTCTAAGATTATACAGAAAAAGATAAAAAAGAGTGATACTACCAGCGCTTGAAAGCCTGAAGAATAGAAGAAATGATAAGAGAGCAATCTAGCATCCAGCGTTCCTTCTCAATTTATTTATTTTTTGTCCATGTGGTTTTGCTATTGAAGCTCGAATGTTATGTGTGACCTGTAGGCATGAAAATACCATGCATATATACATTACTACACTTCTTGCACCCAACAAGCAAACAAAAAAATATTAAAGTGATGTCTTGTCTTGTTCTTCTTCATCCTTCCATCCATCCAGCAGCAAATCTAATAATAATGCAATGCATCAACAACATGATCCAGGAATCTTCTCTTGTCTTCTTCTTTTAGATTAATATGATATGATAAGAGAAAGAGAAGAAGAAAAAGTGGAGAATAAAGGTCATATTCTTGTTCTTCTCCACTCTCTTTACTCCGCAAACAAAAGGCCTCTAACCATATTATCATCTTGTAATATACATAACAATGCAGTTCAAGTGCAGCGACTAGAGCGACGCAGTCGTACACAGATCTTCTTTTCAAACATGTGCTTTTTTATTGTTGTCTCTTGTTGTTTTGTGTGTGTTGAATGTGTGTGGTGGTGGTGATACTATTATTATTTTTTACCATTGTTACTTTCAACAATGCTTGGCAGTAAATATGTAGAGATAGATTGCATGACTTTTATATACTTAAAAACGGACGAGTGGGTAATGATATGATCACTGCTGTTGTTCTTGGTCTTGTTTCTACAGAATAAGTATTATTATTTCTTCTTGGTTCGTTTTCTTTCTCGCCTAGCCTCCTCCAGGCAAAAAATATGTATACCTTACTTATTACTTCTCTGAAGAACATCATATCATTAGCGAGGAGAAGAGATCGGCAACGGACTCTAGAGAGGATATGCAGAGTTGAGAACGAACAAATAATACTTAGCACATGCTTCTACATTTTGTATGGATGTTGTGGTCATCATTATATGACCATCATTTTCTTTATGCAGATATGCGTTCTCATTTATTTTTTGTTCAGTGGACACTGATTTTTTCATGATAAATAGGATATCATAAAGAACGGTATGGTTATCTGGTATTTAAAATGAAGCACAAATGTGTGATTACTTCAATAAAACATCATGCATGCACACTGCAGCCAGAAAAACAACAAAATGAAATAGGCGTTCCCATTTTCGTTTATTCCCTTGAGTATTCCATGTACGCCATAAAAAATAGAAAAGACAAAATCGTAGTATTTACAAATAATATATTTCTTTGAAGATTTTATAATAGCAACAGAGAAAAAACCTGCATCGTGGGATGTCTTTGTGAACTACAGTGAATACAGGCCGGAGGAGCAATATGGAACCATAGAGTACAAAAATAATACACTTAATGCTTGCACTTAATTCTTTTCTGAAAACATACGGTACGGTGCAGTGCAGAGTGTAATCAGGGCAAACAATCTTGTTTTCAGGGCATTTTTTACTCTTATTAAAATAATTCAGGGATCAAAAGGTCTTCGCTCTTTGGAAGAAAAAATAAGCACTTTGTGCATTTGCTTCTATTTTTTCTTTTGTGTACCTATATGGATCCTAAACTTATTAATAAAAAGATCCTTAGTTCATAAAGTTCATATAGTTTTGTAGAAAGATCGAGAATATAAATATCTATTTTCCCAACTCTTATATGTGTGTGATCAACTACCACCACGTTAATTTTGTTTAGGAGGCGCAAAGAGCAGATTACACACTCTCTCAAGTAGAGTGTAAGTAAGTGAGTCTCTGAGACTGGAAATTACTGGGTAAATATTCCAGGACGACGGCGGGATGGTGTAGGCAGACGTTCTGCTGTTTGTGTCTTGTTGATGATCTTGATCATTAGGCTAAAAAGTTACAATGTACAAAAATGATGATCACGACCAGAAGAAAAGAAGACTACATATTATCATAACAGATAGGAACATCTAGTATTTTATTAAAAACAGAGCGTTTTTCTTCCTCTGGGTCCTTAAATCCGTGTATACCTAAAAGGCATATGAAAAAGCAGCGGTTAAGTATAAGTTTTACTAGTAGAAAATGTGGTTTTGGGCTTCTTAACTAACAAGCTTCATTTTCTCTCTTTCTCAACAACAACAACAATGCAATCGATGCTGCAATATATCATGCTTCGCCTGTCGTTTCCGTTACCTACTTTGTTAGTTGCCTATAAGCTGCAATCTCTTTTGCTTCTCCAGCTCCATATTTCCACCACCGGCGTCATGACCGCATTTATAAGATTCACTGTGTAATCATGATGATCACTAGAGTAGTACAGTGATGATGATGATGATGGGAATGATGCTCATTGTAAATCCGAAGCCAACGAAATTTGTATCTATCTTCTTCTACACATAAATTCTCCAGAGGACACACAGACACACACAAACTCACAATCTTTTACTAAAGTCGTGGAGTGGGAGGTAGCAGTATAAAGTGAAAGACAGGCAAGTCAGTTGCGGTTGCCTCCGTTCTTCCAGACTCCTCCAAAAACGGTTTTCGCGGAAGAAAAAAAGTGGTGGGAGAAACTGTGGGACCTTGCCATATATTTAGTACTATTGTTGTGTTTGCAACAGAAAACCAACAAGATGATGTTGGTGGTATGTGATGATGATGATTATTATTGCGATGAGGCTCTCTCTAGGATTGTAGCTACCACTAAAAGGTACGTGTAAACATTTTGCTGTAGAGAAACCAAAAAGAAGAAGAAATGTCTTATTTATAGTTGTGTAAGTGTGTGGGTGATGTGATCCTTTATTCTATCTCCTTCTTCCGTTTCTGGTCACGGAAGAGTAATGATGGAAATGTGCGTGTGTGTATTTATACTACTTACACTCCTCATTTTGTTGGAGAAATTGCTTGAGTTTTTGCAACAAAAACAAGTCCTTTTCTTTGAAGGAAAGTTTTTAAGCACATAAAAAACCACACACATACATTACACATACACCGAAAAAATATGTGCAGCCAACAACCAACACAGATAGCAATCGTTTATTACTTTAAATGTATCTGTATGATCAGGGAAATTTTTTATAGTTGTTTCCAAGAAAGTAAAAAAAATATTTTAAACGTTGGCCTACATTTGTGTAGATGAGGAATTATACCATGATCATGATAATGCCAAAATGCTTGTTCATCTCATCATCATTATGACAATGATAAAGATGAGCACCAACGCTCTAGCATCTTGAACGCACTTATGAATTGCTTTTTTTGCAAAGAAACACGGCTTCGTGCCCAAGGCAGGTTAACATTTCAGGCTGCCCGTACTCCTACTACTCCAGTTATCCCCTGTGGGAACAGAAAACAGATCCGGAGTTTGCCCTTATTTTCTTCCAAGATCTCTTGAAAATGTTTCCAGCGAAAAACCGAACATCCTGTGAAAGGAGGATGATGGGGTGGAAACCACCTCATGGAACATTTATACATGTATGTAGGCATGTGCCTTATTCTTAGGTATCTTGGTCAAAAGTTCACTACTACAACTAATGTTATAGGTACAAGGATATTTCCCACTGTTGAGTGTTTTACTTGTCGAGCCTACGCATTTTTGTATCGTTTTCTTTGAAAAAGAGAAAGGATGTGTTATTCTTTTCGTTTCTTCTCAGCTTACCTTATAGACATATCTCGGGAAAAAAGACTCTTTACAGTTGCACAAAAGACGCAAAAAATTAACATTTATTTAGCTTCTTTTTACGCCTAGTTTCCTCTTGTACCTCTACTTTTGCTACATTTTATTATCAGTAATCCCATCCTCATCGGCATTACTGTGTAGTAGCATGCTAGAATGGACACATTTAAGATGGTACAATAGGATTATAGATCTTTCGAAATAACTGTGATGTGTCCTGTGACTGTGAGTGCGTAGTACTGATTTTCCAAATCAATGATTTTATTATTGTTTCGTTGTTTGGTACGCGCTTGTATTTTTCTTGGGTGCCCTTGCATTTTTGTTTGACTCGCTTCTGGCGTATTGCCGTTGCTCCATTTTTCCAGATTGAGTGCATATAATTCTTGTTGTTGGGCTCAACTTGCTCACATGAAAGATATTAAAAGCAACAGTATTTTTGTGTTGTATGACGTATTCCTTTTTTATACCAAACTATTTCAATTTCATTATATGTAATAGCAATAATAAGTGTTATTACCTCTCTACCAGCTTAAAAGGTACCTTAAGCACATCTCAAAGAGAGATAATCACAGTAAGTACCAGCAAAGTAGCTAATAATAGAAAGAAGGAAAAAGGCTAATGATCAACAAGAGAACATGAAAGCCTACTAGTTTGATTCAGACTTGACTTGTTTTTAATTTTCTCCTTGGAGCAACAAGAGTAAAAAGGGCAAAGGATTTTTCGGAGCATTTATTGGGATGTTTGCACGTACACGCACTCGCATACCCACTAATACTAACTACTACTCAAAGTGCAGCAGTGTGTACTAGTGGAATCCAATCTAATCCAAAAAAGTAAGATCGGAGAAGGAAAGAGGATAATCAAAAATCACTTTTGGTACCTTTTTCTGCTATTAGGATAAAAAAAGTTGGTAATATCGTATATGCATGTATTTATATTACATAATATATTTAGCTCGAAGCATTTTGGCTTTGGCCTGTGCGTAAGCAATGCAATGAAAAAGGGAAATTCTCTTTCCTTCCTTTCCATCCAGAAAGTTAGCTAGAGAGTTTCTTCAACTATTTTTATCATTATGATTATTACCCTTTCCTATACGGAAAGATGTGCGCACAGTTGTTCTTTTATCCGTGGTGCAGACTGCAGCAGCAAGTAAACCAATCGCAGTCATTTAAAAAGCTATTATTAGCCATCATATAGTAATATCGTAAAAGTAAAAATGGAGCATAATATGAGATGAGTGCGGGCTTTTTGCCGATGTTTGGAAATAGATTATGATGATGATGGCAATAATAAAAGCTAATAATACATACCGATCATTCAAGGAGAAGAGAGTTCTTGTTGCTGGTGATGATGGCGATGACCGCCAATAATAATCGTGGCAGTAGTAAAAGTGAGTGTACGTAGTACAAACGCCTCCTAGCTGATATAGTATTCAGAATAGGGGCAATTTTCTGATCGGTTGATCTGATAAAGCTCTCATATTGTATGACTTTCAGAGAGTGTGTCTGTGGAGGAGATCACGGGGAAATTGAGCCAGAAGGGAGCTTTTTTCAAAGACCAAAATAATATTTCTTCATGATGAAAAAATAAGCTGATCTGATAAAAATAAAAGAGTATTACGCTTTGTGCAATGATTTCTCAGAGAGAGAGAGAGATGGAGATAGGAAAATAAAAGATTGTGATCGAAAAGTGATGTTGATGATGAGCATGATCGCCATCAGGAGGATGATGATCAAATGAGGGCATGCATGTGGTCCTTTTCTGGTATCTTCTTTGCTATTATCATTATTATTATGATTATTGATTACAATTTCTCTCGAAATCTTCAAATTCACCATCATCGTCCTCTCGTCCTTTTTTGTTTTTCCCTTTTTGTATGCACGCGCCCGACAAAATCAAGTGAATCTGAGTCACTATTTTGTTGTGATGCAGATGCACCAAAGGCAGGTCTAAAAGTTTTCCACTTGAGCTTGTAATGGCCCCATGTATTTGTCTAAACGTTCATCATATCTCTCTGTCGGGTAAATCTGGTGTAAAGTGAATTGTAACTGCAATCGTGGGAGAGGTTTTGGTCAACTCAAATTATTGAATGGTTTGATATTAGAAAAACCGTGGCCACGCAAAGGCACAGGCACACGGACTCATGGGGAGTAAATAATAAACAGGAAAAATAATTGATAACTCGTCCGTGAAAATACTATAAATGATTGTAAATAATGTCCTTTTAAGCCTTGTCCACATTACACACGCTTCTGCAAAGTCTCTTGAAGAGGACGGAGAAGAGAAAGGGGACCAGCAATTTCATTCGCAACAGGCAAATCAACATATGATGAGGATGATGGTGAAGGTTGATAAGCCTCTAAAAGTTAATTTCCTCCTTTCTTCGCGAGTAACGTAAGATGAATTGTGAGGAACAGAGAAGAGTTCACGTTGCGTTTCTTAATTTTCGTTTGGCATCAATCTCTTGATGGTCATCTTCGCATCATCAAACGTTATCTTGGCTTGATCATATATTTCATGGCAAATTCAATATTAGCCGTGTGGTGCTCGGTGATAAGTAGTGTAGTGGTTATTGTAGCATGTCAGCTATGTGTGTCTCATCTTTGAACCACAGGCAAAATATTTCAGCAAAGAAAAGATGATGAATGGGAGCAAAGTCAGAAGAGACAGACACATAAAGGGAGATAGACTTCAAGCAAAAATAGCTGTCTTAATGAGCACGTGCATCATCATCCTCATTCCCGTCATTTCCTTAGTCATTTAATTCCTTAAATCCGCATATAATATTCAATATTTTATGAATGATGAAATGAGCAAGCAGCAACAATAGCTGATAGGATGAACGAGCCGTAATGATAATAAATTAATATTGCTTTGTGGTTGAGTGTCTTGTGTCCTCCCTTCTTCCTCATCATCAGTCTGAAACAGTGGACATTCACCTGTGAAAGGTACAAATGCCGGTATGGATACATGCCTCAAGACATTGAGGCGACGGACGCACAAGAGACAAGAACGCAGATACACTGTTATTTAAAAAATGTAATGTGGAATACGTATCTATGGTCTGAGGAGCATAATGGGTCGTATATGTAATCACTTATTGAAGATGATCAAGCTAGAGAAAAAAAATTAAACCGCATATCAGGATTTTGTGGTGATCCTAATAAGAACCGCAACCAAACCATCAGCAGTAACGAACAAGATACATAAATTGCTATTGTCTTTACAAATGAGAGTCAAGAACCAACAAACATAATATGAACATTTGTTTTTTGATGTCGTACATGAATATTTGGCGAAATAACAGTCGTTTATATCTTTAATTTGTTTTAATCATACTGACAATGACGTATCATGAAGGAGAATTTTATTTGTATCAAGTGACTTTTTTTTACATATTATCTCTTATATCTAGTTCAAAGTTTGGGGGTGGGCAATATTCTGGTGAACTGTTTCTTCTTGAGAGACTACCAGATTTGAAGCATTAAAAGTTTAACGAATGCATTCCTCTATTCTTTAACAATTCCTTTTTTTGGTCGATGAAATGAAGGGCCAACAATAAAAAATCAGAAAGAAATAAACAGAAACGAAACGTGAAAGAGAACTGCAATAAAATTTAAGCTTTTGCCTTTCCAATTGTATTGTTTACGAGCAATTATTGGAGCACTATATAGCCACTCATTTCTCCTGTCAAAGTTACTCAACTGCTGCCAATAATAATTTTGGTTGTTTTATTACCCCACACTCTACACAAAAGGAGTAGAAAATAAAATAAAGCAGCTCCGCACAATTAAATGATGATGATGTGCTGATGAACAAAAAATAACATACAAGGACAGAAAACAAAAGCAGTACAAAAATCAGTGAAGAGTTGAACCAAACTGACAAGTGGAAATTCATTTTCTCCTATTCTTATATAAAAATTATTGCATATTTCTGTCGAGTTTTGTTTTTGTTTAACATAAACATGTATATAAAGCATAATGAGATTCCTTATTAGTAGGACCAGCCGGTAAAAAATAAGGTAGTAAATACGCTTGCTTGAGCTAAGTAAGTAAGGTGCATTATACAGTGCACTCAACTGGAAAATACGGAATTTTACGGGTTGTCAATAAAATTACTTTAAGGAACAGTTCGCTCTACTAAAGCTAAAGACTACACACTGCATTGGATTTTCCCGTGTAAATCTTTTAAAAACCATATCAAAATCAAGTTAGTTACCCTACCTAACTTATTATAGGTAGGTATCTGAGCAAGGAACCATAACAGAAGCATTTTTATTGGATTTGTCATATTGGCTCCCATAAATAATGAAATTATTGCGGGTTGGTGCATATAATAAAAAGATAGGATGATAATGATGTAATGTGTGAGGAGGAGAAAAGAAGAATATAAATATGAATGAAAAAATAAGAAACAATGCAGAAGTGAAGGTGAAGTATGATGATGAAGGCAATTTTCTTTATTGCACAATTCCATTCTGTCTTTTTGGTGCTGTCAATATTATGCAGTCTATAATTGTATATATAGTAGTAACAGGAATAAAGGTCACGTGTACTTGTAAATAATTCCAAAGCGAAAGCAATTTTCTATCAATCACTTCCACTTTACTTTTACACCAGACTGACACGCATATGCACTACAAAAATCTTGCCGTCTGTAAAATTCATAAATGTCCAGGTTATAAAGAGAATCGGGAAGAAAAAGAAAAGTATAAGGAACATGGCATGTTATGGATTGGTGAAGTGAGGGATTGACAGCTACGTTAGGTAGATTTGCTGGTAATCTCCCTAAACAGAAAAAATGCCGCATACCACATTACTACACTTGTGTGGGTTGAAAAATAAAAACTATGGAGGAATAATGGTATGGCGCTAACAAGATACTTGACAGGGTGGAATAAAATCTTTATTTATTGATTTAAAGAATATATAAGTCTGTAACTCATGTTAGCTTACCATACCATAAAAATGTGAGTCCAAGTTCTAACTTATCATCTGCTCTACACAGACACGTTGCCTAAAAAGTTAGGTAACAGGGTGCACTGGACAACATCATGTTCGTCATAATCGTTGTAAGATCATTAATAGAAAAACAGACTGACTGACAATATTGTAGAGCAGAAAATAATAAAGTTCTTTATGATGATTCTGCAATGCTCTCATCTGTCTTCTTGTCTATTATGGAAGATACTTTTTATTATTATATGGGCAAGTAGAGGATCTTGGATTTAGTTCTTCTCTCGTTTTTACCAAAAATAACAAGATGCTTCATCATGGAGTTTTTGTGTGTGAGAAACTATACAGTTTGTTTGTTACGTGTTACGTACTCTACTCGTTTCTCGCGTTGGCAAATTGATATGAATTACTGTTACAAACTCAACATACCTACTACACCAGTCAAAGAAGAAACGAAAGAAAGAAAAGTTATGTTCTCGGAGTTTCATATTTTTTCTTCTTTCTTTCACTGTTCACGTGAGTTATGTGCAGGGCAATAACAATATATACTCGCACAAAACTCAAGTTACTTATCATTTTTGTGTAACAAGCACTTATAGTAGTCTCTTTCAGACAATAAATGATACTCGGATTGCATGATCTCACATCTTATATACTTTACCAATGGACAGAGTTGAAATCGGAACGAAGAAAAAATAAATAAATACAACAGGCACAGAAATAATATATTATTGAGAATGCATTTTTGTATTTCTTTGAGTTCTCGTTTTGGTTATTTGCTCCAAGGAAGAAAATATATGAATGATGAGGTTCGTAGCGGTATTTTGTTTCCAATCAGAAAAGTAACTTATTGGAAACCACAATCTCATTTTTCATTTTCCCTTTTTCTTACTTTAAGCGGAACAAGTTGAGATGAGACAAGAAACAGAAGAATAAAGTACACTACAAGAAGAGTAGAAATAAAGTTTTGTTGCTTTGTTTTTGAAGAGTAAAGGGTGCTGCGTAATGTTTCATCTGCATTTTCATTTTGAGCAGCTGAAGAAAACTCAAATGCACTTTGTATCCAATATTACGCATTCTTATGTGGGTTATCATTGGTAATGATATGCTTTTTATGAGGCTTATGGTCAGAGAAAAAAGAAATTGAAAATTTCAAATTTCCGTTTGATGATTTGATATTTTTTCTGAAATGAACCATGCATCATCATTTTTGGTTGAGGGTTCAGCAACTTTTTTAATGGGATTTTTTTCAAGGATCAAGGCAAGATGAAAAAGAGATGAAATTGGGAGGGCACCGGGTCTAACCCATTTGAAGGGTGGGCAAAGATCCTTTTTTCTTAATAACGACCCTCATCATCAACATGATCCTCATCTTGAACATAAGGAGCACATTAAAACAAAAGGGATGGATGTTGATGATGGGGATAGCATATCAATTTAGCTGAATGAAAGAAATAGAAAGAAATCAAAGTGGGAAAATATGCATTGGTGGTGGTAATAATGCACTCACTTAAAAAGAGAAGATAATAATAATGTTATATAGGTAGGTAGTTATTATTATCTTTGGTGTGTTCACATTTTCAGAGGTTGATGTAGGGATCATTTTTACGGGGTACTCAAGAAGATTTAGGAAAGAAAATGGAAGAGTATAAAAAAGATCGCATCTTCTCATCGCCTTCAAAACATACGGTCCTCTAGTTCGTCATTCTCATTACTTACCACAAGAATGCATGGTAAGAGATCAGATGGGTTGTATGAGTTAGTTAAGTGCATGAGTGCATCTTGCTGTTGCGGTGAAGTGGGGGATGATGATAGGGGTACTTGTCTTTTAGTATTACACTGACTTGAAGAAGAAGCGGAATGAACAAGAAATGATTTTGCTTGCTTGAGGGGAGTTAATCGACTTTGTTGGTTTCCAATAATCAAATGCAATGTAATCGGATGATGATTATGTCAAGTAAATGAAATGTACTATGTACCTGTGTGTGTACTTACCAGATTGAGAGGATTTTTGCCTTTTCTGAGGTTTTCTTCGTGGCTTTTGATTTGATTCAATAGTCTTTAGGGGGAAATCGGGAAAATGAGATTTGGTTTTTGGACAGAGTGAAATTATATTGTAGTAAGTACAGTAGTAGTGAAATATATAGAAATGAACAAACCAGAAATTCATGGGAGGATGCTGCTCAAGTTGCTTTGGTTGGTAGTTGTGGCTCATGATTGCAATTACACGGAAAATACATTGTAGCATACATTTATAGTATGTGAGGTGCAATGGGAGAAATCCTCCAGAGTGTTCAGAGGAGAAGCAAAATGAGCTCATTTGCTTGTTTAGCCAAAAAGAGGTTAATCATGCACGTCTGTCTGATTCAGAGTCAGTCAGATTGTTCTCCTGCCCAAATACGGATTCATTACTTTACAACATGGGAATTATTTGCAGAATGAGCAAACAGGGTAAATGGTTAAAGGGATTTTTGTAATCAGGTAAATGCACAAGTCTTATGTGTGCTTGTGGGAAAATCATTACAAATGTCTGACCAACATCGTGCCTAACGATATGCCTGTCTTAATTTACCATTTTAGAACCTTTTTAATAAATTAGCTTGACTCAGAAAACTTACAAAATTATCATCATTTTTTGTTTAAAAATGACTAAAGCTTACAATACGCACCGACATTTAATGCATATTTTGGGTACATATTTTGAATTGGATATTTCTTCAAACAATTTCACGCAAGAAGACAAATGATTAGTAGGAGTATTTTGAAAGGAAGCAATATTTAAAGGCTTAAAAACCTAAAACAAAAATGAGCATATCGCCCAACAAATATCAAATATTGAATATGGATATTTATGAAAATGCGCTTTTTTCTTTTTCCTCTCCTCTTTTCAAGATATTGCACTGGAATGTACGTTTCTGAATCAAGTCTATTTGAGTATTTTCTTAAATGTCAAGGAGGGGATCAACAGAATCGGAATTTATAAGGAGGATGGATACATATACAACATTCTAATAGCACTTGAAAAAAGTTTTGAAAGTGCTTCAAGAGGAAGGAGCCTCCTCCTTCGAGCTACTAATCCATCACACCTTTCCTAAACATCAGCTTATTTCGTCTTATTTCTTTAAAAGTCAAAATAAAACGGTTAACTGCCGCAGTACAGCATGATGCATGCATAGTTCAAATTATTATGCATGCCTTCCTGTTGTAATAATAAATGCGAATGAGTTATGGCCATGGATTATCATTCTGACGGTGACTCTGACTCTAGATGCTAACATTTCTGGAGAAGGATTTTTGCATCGGGCATTATATTTTCTTCTATAACCACCATCGAATCTTCTCTCCACTCTTTAGCAATAACTTTTAAGAAATGAGTTGAATTCATCTGCCACACTCTCAAGGAGAAAAGTATTAAATTCATTTGGTATTCACCTTTTGCGCATACGTCTTCAGCTGAAAGATTGATCCATACCCTCCATAATGCCACTACCAACCACCTCCAACACAACCCTCCATATTTATCCATAAAAGCTATGCTGGCAAAGTCAAGAAAAAAGTTTGAGTTTCTCTTGCAGGTTAAAAAATATCTTATCTGAAAATGCAAACCGCAAAGACATAATATGCATGCACCCTAATACATACCGCACAGTCGCCACAACTTTTTTGGGTAGCATATCTTGTTGATGATGATGAAGAGAAGACCAAAGCTGCATAAATATCAGCAGATCACTTTGAAAGACTTGAAGACTTTTTTGCTAAACTTTTTTCCTTTGAAAAGTAGTGGAATAAAAGAAGAAGGGCTGAACTCTGTGAGGAAGAAGATGCAAAAGAAACTTTGTAGTCAAGTCGGAAAAGTGACTTCTCTATTCATTCTCCGTCTTCCCGAAAAAAAGTATTTTTTTCTTATTAGAAGAAGGAGTAACATGCGTTTTTTAACTTTTTTATTTGGTAGTGTGGTCTGGTCTCTGTGAAGAGGTGCTCTTAAGAAGACTTAAGATGAGCTTTTTTCATTGATTCACCAGACCATGCAGATATAAATGCAAAGAGAAAAGAAGAAAACTAAAGCTTTTGAGAAGGGTGGACCCCACCAATTGAATGAAAAAAACTAGGAAGGAAGGATTCTCTATTTCTTTAGATGAATACGTTTTCTTTATATATCCTCTTAGAAAAACTAACTCGCCCCGCCACATAGACATGGCTTATTATTGTATTATCTACTTTACTAATACACGCTACATCTATACGGTACACGGTCCAGTTTCTTGGCCGCCAACGAACGACCAACGAATAAGCGTAAAAATTCAAATGGAAAAACGAAATAGTAATGGAAAAGTTGAAAAAGGCTTTTTGGTTGAAATGATGCTGCGACTATTAACTTTGCTGTTCAGGAAGAAGATGATGATCATGACCGTTGTAAAACACTTTTTTCTCATTTAGCCCTCGTGTTTCGTTACAACCTATTAAATGGATTCATGTCTTGTGTCTTGTCTTTTTTCTGGTGATGTTCCTGCCGATGGTTGGCTCTGGATTTAAGTGCGTAATGCGTGCACATCAAAAAGCTGCTGGACCTACCTTTTCCCCATTTATTCCATTTTAAAACACATCAGAAAAGTGTAATGAAAAGACGAGAATGTGAGGATGAGATGATGATGACGAGTGACGGAATGACTTTTTCACTCTCTATCAAATACTTCTTCCAGCTCAGTATCCACTTTGCTTGCTCATCATTCCATCATCATCTCACACTCCATCTTCTTTCATTGATGTGTTGTTAATGCCTCTCTTGTCTTATCCGTAAATGACTTTTATTACACAACTGACACTCGATGGATATTATTATGATGGTGTATAAGCCTAGGAAGAAGGCAATATAATGGTCTCAGGATAAGACGAGAGAAAAGTAGTCAGTCAGTCAGTGAGACAGACAAGATTTTCTTTTTGAAACAAAACGAGATTCATTGCATTTATATATATTACAAAGACTCTTTTACTACTATTCACCAAACACCCTTTTATTTTTTATATAATAATTCCTCAGATTTTTGATAGAGAGTGATCAAGCCTTTCCTTTCTTCGTAAGAGGAATATTATTGCTGTGCTAAAAGTGTCGTGTCAAAAAGGCTAGATTCCACACTAATTGCCACACTAGTAGACAGAAGCACTTGAGCAGGAGAGCAAGTCAAGTAAAGAATTGACTGGGTTGTTGCTGGTGTGAAAAGAAACCCAGTGAGCAATACAACATTTACATTTTATTTCATTTTCCCTCTATTTTATCACCAAAAATTCCTACACACATCTGCATAATAATATAGATAGAAAGTAGGAAACTAAAAAATTGCGTTCATTATTTTATGATCATGTTTGAGAGCTTAACATGACGTCGTGGTTAAAGAGGATGAGTAGCAATGGTACCGCAATGAAACCAAAGTCAAACCACACAGACAACCAACTGCAACCAACTAAACCATTTTGTATGAATACATTCATCATCATCATCATTATATTATAGCAAACCTGTGCTTCCTTCCTGGATTACTGGGATGGCAGTTGTTGGCAATGATGATGAAAAAGAGCGACTACTGCCGCCTTTTGTTGGCTCTTGGTTTTTTGGCTATGACTACTGCTTTACCTACAACAAAACATGCAGCTTTTTATCTGCTCTTCTCTTCGTGCTGCTGTCGCTGCCTCTTCCTCCTTTTTTAGTTGTGAAATGCTCTTGACATTATTCACACGACTGAGCACTTGACTCAACACCAATGTCATCATCCTCATTTGCCGGTGTTGGATCCATTGACACCATCACCGGGATCCAAAGAACAGGCAGGGTGCATTTAACTACAAAATAGGAAGGAATACCAGGAAGTCAGGAATGCGGCGCGGTAGTTGGAGCAACGGCGTGAGATTCCAGAGGAAAGGGGGAATCTAGAGAACTAGAGCTTTTGCTTCTGCTGATGAGAATGTGTGACACAATGCCATATAGTAACAAACTATAACCTGCCACTCTTTACCCATCTATTTACCATCATTAACCCATAAAGCGCCATAGGTGGTTTCCACTCAAAAAGCGAAGAAAATGGCTCAGCCTGTTATTATGATTACTCCTCATTTTGCATTTAAAAAGAGCAGCAGCGGTTCGGAGCAAAAGACACTTTTGTTCGGAGAGAGAGAGAGAGATCACGCATAGAAAAGCGAAGCTAAATATTTTAATGAGACCTATTAGTACATAGAGAAAAACAGCAATGAGGCAAAGAGCTAGAGATAAACGAGGAAAAGAGGTGGATGCTGCTTTTTGAACAAAGTAGCAGCTCTTTGCTGACTGTGAGGAGGAAAAATAATGAATGGATGATATGTGAGCTGATTACATTGTCCAACACATTCTCTACATATTACAACTACACAACATATCAGCAGCACAAGGCACAAGTAAGGTGAAATAACAGGTTCAATGGAAAAAATTGTGATGATGATGATGACGAGTAGCAGCGTAGAGTGTGCTGCTGCAGGCGTCATGCCGCCTGCTGATCTGCTATTGCTCCTGGCTTACATTTTTATTTCCCTTTATAGAACGCACGCTATTCATATTTTGTACTATGATGATAATGATGGTATGGTGTGTACTGTGTAGTTGCAGTTTACACATTGACTATTTTTAAAAAGAAGATGCGCAAATGAGTTGATCGGAAACTCAAGATAAATGAGTTGGATTCAATTTTGAAATGAGATGTGACGTGGCCACATGTCAAGCTTTGGTATGCGAATCGAGATAGTTGAACAGAGAGCTTCAGGATGAAGAAATGATCAGGTGGCAATGATTAGGGAAAATGTACGCGGTATAGCTAAACTATGTAATATTATATTTGTGAAGCTCTATTACTGTTATTGCTGCTCTATCAAAAATTAATTGGTATTTTTTTGCTTCTCAATCGAATCGAATGTGGTAGTATTAATAGCGGCATCTAATAAACATTCTCATGAGGCTTGGTGGTGCTCTTTAGAAGCTATTTATTAAAAAGAAATCTCTCCTGCAGAGTTTTGTACGAGTAACCTGCAAAAAATGCATATTTGAAATATGCACGCATGATAAAAAATACGACGATATGTGTCCCAGTGTCAGGTTTAGGTTACAAGAATAAATTGGGCGGTGGTGGTTTCTTAGCTGTTTTTCTCACCGCAAAAGAAAAAATATATATGAGGCGATGCGCAGAGATGCATTTAATTTTTCTGCAAATAATAAATGAACTGCAACATTTTTGTGGTGGCAAAAAATGTGGTGAGATATATGATTATAAGGATGCTGTTCGAAGAAAAAAAGAAAACGGTACCATGCATAGTGAGTAAAGTAAATAGATTTATCAATCAGCAGGGGAAGCAGCAAAAATGAAAAGAACACAGAAGCCGCATAATCGAACCGGTACATGAAGAAGAACAAAAATGAGAAATCGATCTCTGTGAATTCTGTTTCATTTATGGACATACACTTGTACTTATGAATATGAACGAATGAGCGGATTTGTTCACTAAAGTCGCATAACATTATTATTACCAACTCATTTTTACCTAATTGGCAGCCAGCCTACTTTTCAACGTTGCTCCCATATTCGTACTTGCTTTCTGCTATGTCCTGATGAAATTTTATTTTTGGTCGATGTGAACTTTAATGCTATCATGATCATCTTCAGTATTGCCTCCGGGACTATTATATCTACAAGTGTAAAAAACTGTATAGCTGTCGCATATAGCCCGATCCAAATATAATAAAGCTTTCAGCAAGAGGATCCTGTATCGGAAATGAAGTACAGAAAACCCAAAAATGTCTAGAATTAATTCGATAAAGGCTGTGTGGTGGCATGGTGGTGGGAGATGTGGCTTAAAATGAAATGGAGTTTCGAGCAAAAAGACACATCGCAAAGCCGTTTCGTAGCCTCTCTGATGAAGTAAAGAATGTGTGTAAGTATGAGGTTGACGAGATTGGAATTGAATCCCAATCCAAAATTAATGTACTTTTCAAAACATAATCAACTCGGTTTTAATTTGCTTTCATGTAAAGGGGAATGTGCTGCTGAACGGATGAACAAACATTTAGCTACTGCTGCTGGGATTAGCCTAGTTCTCCTTTGATGACTTGAAAATTTCAACTTTCAAGTTGTGCAATACGAGCAAGAACAAAGACAAATTTCGTGAATTGACGTTTGTTTGTGTAATTTATAACATTTTTGTGCAAGTACACACGTAATGAAGTTGTGACGACGCTAAAATGAAATTAATTGAAACCCTAACCACCCCAAAAGAACATTAGAATCCTTTTTAGAAAAAACCGTATTGGAATTTCTATATTATTCAAATAAGTTTGGCGTAATGATTAATATTAGTAAACGACAAATGTCAATCAAATATGCGTAGCGTAAAAGAGTTACAAAGCTGCTTTTGATCTACATTGATCACTTATTATTATTTTAATCTGATGGTGGACAGCTAAATATGTTTCATATTATGTGAGAAGTTTAGTTGTTGCTTTGTTGTTGAAGCAGAGCTTCACTACGTCCATTGCAAAATGAAATTAATCAAAGCTTTTATGAATTTTTTTACTGATAGCTGGCAAATCTATCAGTTCAACTGAAAGAGATTTAAAAATGAAAATCAGCTTGAGGACAGAATTGATTTCGAAATAGTAGTATGAACAAATCCGATCACAAGTCATTTCGAATTGCAGCTGAAAGTACAATAAATATAATTTAGTTGAAATGTGATTGACGCAATGGCTAAACATTATGCTCATTTGAGTTACTCTTGTCACTTTCATTAATCATTCGAATAATTAATTAATGAAATGTATTGATATAATTTTTATTTGGCATTATTACAACAATTTGCTATTTCATAATAAAAGCTGGACGCGAGGCAGTTAAGTAGATCAAGGTTATTCTTGAGTCATTGATGCAGATAAAGTACATTTACTACACTTGAATACTCCTAGCTGCATATCCACAGGTTAGTGGTCTGCATGAATGCGCCTTCACAAAAATGAAGAAAACAGGCGAAAGGAAACGGAAGTAGAGCAACGAAACAATAACAATAATATAAAAACTACAACTGTTTACATTTTCTTGGCTTCCTTTTCATTCATTTTAGCAGTGTACACGACCAATCATGATGAAAGCATGAAAGAAAAAAACAGAAAAAACAGAGATTATTGTGTTTTCACATATTTTTTTTTCGCTGCACTGCACACGCACTTATTGCTGCCAAGCTGCCAAAAGAAATAGATCAGCAAAACTACAGCTACTATCTAAACAAAGCATATTGCACGGGTCTAGGCCACTTTCCCGCGGGGCCCTTTTCCCGCGAACGGGCTTTTTCCTGTGCGGCCTTTTTCCCGCAAGTCGTTTTCCCGTGGGACTTTTTCCCGCACGGCCATCTTCCCGCAAGGTATCTATCCCGCGAAACATAACTCCGCAAAGCTATGCTGTTGATAGATATATGATAATATTTACTTATTTCTCAAAATTCAACGGCAATCAAACTTAAAATTAATTTTTATTTACTCAAAACGTTATCTGTTAACAGTGTACACTTGACAAGTTTAACTTTGCTGGCCTTTGGCCAGCTGATTTTCATACAGAGGATACAGTTTCCCGGTACTAGCAGCGGCCACAAGCCCCGCGGGGGGGGGGCTCCGATCGCTCCACTCCCTGTGCTCGCCAGCCCTCGGGGCGACAGCACAGGGGTCTTCGACCCCTGCTTGTCGGGCGAACCCTTTACAATTTATGCTGCACTATATGAATT
>JAQFYG010000475.1:0-29880 GCA_034694325.1 Entomobrya corticalis | reverse complement strand
TGGTGGCCGGTGGCCTGGTGTCCAGGTGGCCGAGCTTTAAGGTGGTGGCCGGTGGCCTGGTGTCCATGTGGCCGACCTAGGAGTTGGTGGCCGGTGGCCTGGTGTCCATGTGGCCGACCTAGGAGTTGGTGGCCGGTGGCCTGGTGTCCATGTGGCCGAGCTAGGAGTCGGTGGCCGGTGGCCTGGTGTCCATGTGGCCGAGGTTTGGGGTGGTGGCCGGTGGCCTGGTGTCCAGGTGGCCGAGTTTTTGGTGGTGGCCAGTGGCCGGTGTCCTCGGCCACCGGTGGCCTCGGCAGCTATGGTCGTGCTCATTCCTATTGATTGTTTTACTATTACGAAAATTGTGTAATAGCAAGCATAGTTCAT
This sequence comes from Entomobrya corticalis, assembly GCA_034694325.1. Taxonomy (NCBI): domain Eukaryota; kingdom Metazoa; phylum Arthropoda; class Collembola; order Entomobryomorpha; family Entomobryidae; genus Entomobrya; species Entomobrya corticalis. The sequence goes on along the minus strand of JAQFYG010000475.1, from coordinate 29,514 downwards.
CTCAATAAAGAAGGAACATGTAATATTATTATTTATTATTCAATAGTTTTATATACTGTGTTGCTAAAGTTAAAGTCAACAGCAGCAGACAGCTAGTCGTTGCCTCTGTATTTCCTAGAAGTTTCCCATTTTTCGTTTCGTCTCTTGGTCTCGTGTGTTCACTATGAACTTATTGTATCTCCGTCTCTCTGCTCTCTTCTCACTTCTCTTTGTTTTAGTTGCTATCCTAAATAAATGCCAGCTTATATTTATTTACGTACTATATGAACATGAACTACCTATATCCATATATTTCGTTTTTTCAATCTTTTATCACAGAAGAATGCAACAAGTACCATAGGACTCTATTAGATGTAACGTAGCACGAGTGATTCATTCATCTACTCACATTCAAGTCTTCCCTCATCATCATCATATCATGCAGTTTTGTTCAAAGATTGCTCATGAACAATTTTTGTTTGCGAGCAAACATTCCTTGTTAATGATAAGCTCTTTTGGTACAAATTAGCAAAACTTGAGTGACCACAAAACACATTGTTCTTTATGTTTTGTGTGTGCCTTATGCCTTAGTTCCGTAGACAGCGAGAGAGAGAGAGGACAAGGAAGCAATTGAATGAATGGATGAAATATACAGGTGGCAACGATATTTGTGTTGAATATTGAATAATGTTTTTTATGTATGCGTGTCGGATGAAGTAATAATAATCGTAAAATAATTGAATGACGACTTGCTTTTTTGTTGGCTTCAACCAAAGTTTTACTAATAAAAAAATGGCACAACACTGTACAGTTTTTAATGCAGAAAAAGATTTTTTATGTAATGCTCAGCCAATAATAATCTGCTTGCTAAGTAAAGTCCAATAGTTTTTTTTAATTGTTTACATAACACAAAGGATTACTAATGGGAAATACATGCCATTCACCTAATTTAATTTAGTATCGTTTAATTAAATTTTTAAGTGCAATGAGCACGGCAGTGTATTTTTGTGTGAGAATTAATAAAACAAAAAAGATGTTTTTGTTACTTTAATAAAAGTTTTGATTCATTAAATACGAAAAGTACACACAATTTTGCAGAGATGTTTCCGGAGAACGATATGTACCTATTTACTATGGGATGTATCGTATGTAATTTTTATGAATGAATGAGTATGTGTGTATGCACAACACATTCACAACCTGATAAATCAAAACTAGATTAATTGCCACGATTTGATTGACTTGCAACTATTTATTTTATGACATTGTTATGTCCCTATGCCTGCTTGATTTTTTCTATATCAGAAATAAATTGTAATAAAATATTTCAAATATAAAATATACTTACTATACTTTAAAGATCCAAATTCGTTAAAAAAAGACTTTTAATAAAATATAGTTTTTAGAACGCAAAGAAGAAGAAGGCGTTGATGATGATGACGCACTTTATCTTTATTTTCTCTGACAAAAGCAAACGAGTTTGAATTCGTTGAGCCTTTTGTCAGAAGCAACTCACTAAAAAAGTTGATTCCAGGTTCGAGCTGAAACACAAATTGAACTTGTGTTCTGAAAATCTCACCGGTTTTAAAAGGTTGACTTTGGTCGCGCACTCACTGCGCCGTTTTTTTGTTGTCTTCTCCTGACAACAACGCTTGGATCATCATAGCATGGAATCAACGGGAAGGAAAAAGCTCTAAATAAACTGTGGTAGGATATCTTCATAATGCAATGTGCAATTGCACAATGTGGTATGGCATATTATGCTGTTCATGGTTTCAAAAAGTCGTATTCATCTTCAAGATGCCAGGACACAGGAGGAGGAGGGTGCTGCAATATTTTTTTACTAGACAAAAATACACGAGAGGAAACACCAAAGAAAAATCCTACATGGTATAAATATTTTTTACATAGATTTTGCTTTGATTCGGCAGTTGGCATATTGCACATGACGCTGACATTTAGGATACATATAATTTCAGAGAAGAACGTTGAACGTGTAGGAATCACATACGTAAATTATGATGATGAATGATGAAGGATAATTTAAAATGTATCCATAAAGCCAAACTACCTATATGCAAGAGTAAAAATGCTGTTGATCTTTGACTATCTTGATCATCATCAGAATCATTCGTAGTAAAAGTTATATAGACTATGAAAAAAATCCTTCATCGGACGGTAGCATCTCTGATGATTCGAATAGATTTTGCGCAGTCAATGTGTTCTATGACGATTTCAAATATTGTTTGTGTTCGTTGATGGTGGCGATAAAAATGATGATAAGGATGTTGGCTATTGCGTTGTAGTACAAAATCAAGCACATGTCCTATCTCGTGAAAAAAAATGTGCTTATCTGTGTTTATGTAGCTTAAAAAAAGTGACGTAGTTAAAAGAACGTACTCTACAAAAACAACGTTGGTTTAAAACGGTTTAAGTTTGTCCATACAAAAATTTATTATGTATCATGTTTGGTTTTTTTTATGCTCTTTGTACTTTTTTTGTATACATTTTAAAGCAATAGGAAGCTTATCATCATGTGAGCTAGGAATATATTTCCGTTGTACTACGGTTCAAGTACGTTTTATCAAAGTGGAAGCATAAATAAATTTCGGAGAAACAGCTTTACACTGTAAACATAGGTAATGAAGAATGGAAAAACACGAGCTACGGCCGTTTACTCTTTTCTCATGATTTTTGTACGCTCTGATGCGCAATTTGGACTCGAATTCCCATTATGTTAGCTTTCCTTTTTGCATGAATCGTGAATCGTCTATCCCAATTTCTGAGCATTTTTTGCAATTTAATCTGGTGCAATAATGAGTTCACTAAATGATCCCATGAGCAATACTAATTTGCTATAAATGAAAGTAAAATTTATAGGAACACACACTGCTTTTGCGACATTTACACATTTTTATGACAAGACAAAGGTTCGTTGGAAAAAGAGCTCGTGTAAAATAGATTTGAAAGCGGAATAAAAGGAAATTCTTAGAAGCCAAAGACATTTAATTTTGTCGTTGTAAACGATCATTGATCTTTGCGCGTAGCTTATTGCGAGATTTATCCTTGACTTTATTATTGAACATGAAAGGTGAAAGGGCAAGATTATAAATATGCAGGTGAAATACTTGAAGAACAAAAGAATTGCAATTTGTGCTGGACAGAATACCGTGGTACACGACAAACACTCGATTCACCGTAATTTTGTCCAATTCCAGTCGCATAAACCAATGTCAAATGTGCTTCTTTAATTTGGTGACTCATTATAACATTATATAGTCAACCCATTAGAAGCAAACATTACCTGAGAAGCGCTTTTGCCTGTCAATATGTAGTAGTAGTAGCGCATCAAAGGCAAAAACAATAATGTGGTGAACAAAAGTGGAAGGATTTGCTTTCACGCCCACTATACATAGTCGTACAAATGTCAAAACAAACTGTGTTGGCTTTCCCAAACTCTATTATTCATATTCTTACATAAAATGCTTCATATTATGAGTCCTAGTTTTCTTCGCAAAATATAATTATAATTGTGTCCAATTCCACCTCAGAACATTTCACAATGAATGAATGATGTCTTCATAAAAATCCATATCTACATATTTCAAACTTGTCAGCTTCGTACCTTTTTAGTGCCAGGTTTAATTATGTATAGGTACCTCTAAACCTCTTGTCTGTCTGTGTATTCAAATTATCCTTCTTCATATGCGATTTACTTACTGATAACAATATTAGCTGACAGTAGACAGTAACAGTACTCTTGTTTCTTTTCTGGAATTCTCTGATCATAACCGTTCATTCCTCCAACTGACTGTTGTAAGTAGGCACAGCACAACTCACTCTACAAAGCTTGCCGTCTTGTGTGTATTCAGGGGCAATGTGCATCAAGATGTTGTTCGTCCATGCAGACATTAATGTGGAACATTTTTTTCTTCAGATATGTATAATCTCATGAGCTAAAGTTATTAGCATATTATCTGTGGCTTCTAGATTTGTAAACTACCTGCCACAATAATAAGCACCATCTTCACATATAATTGTTATAGAATCATTCCATATGAGTGATACTAATTCTTTTCAAAGTATTAGCTTAATGATGTGTATATCAACAAGGTCAAGCATAGTGACTGACAAGAAAACTGATTCTCTGCATACCTTAAAAATTGACAGGTTTTATGAGTAAATTGTTATTTTCTTGTTTCGGAAAAAAATTTTGCTTGAACATAAAATTGTTATCGATCATTTTATAAATCGTGACATTTTCAGCATGAAATCAAGTAATCTGTTTTCCTTGAAATGGGTATACGTGCTAGCATATTGTTTAATAAATCTTGGGCCACTTCCAAGTGTTTTTGGTAAATCTACAATTGACATATTTTTTCGAATATTTCAACCCGTGATTAATAAAATTCTTCTATTCTGTATATTTTTTAATTTCCTATTTGAAAAGGTGAATTTTGCGAAACTCCTAAAAAGCAACCTGGAGAATGCATCCCAATGAGAAATTGTAAAGAACTCTTTAAACTTCTCAAGAAACACCCAATTAGTTCAGCGGACATTCTGTACCTTCAGGAGTCTACTTGCGACATTTCAGGCTCTCAGCCTAGAGTATGCTGTCCTAAATCAAATGATGCTGGTACTAGTAATGTTCCAAGATTTCCGACACCGACAACTACGACTACTACTACAACAACAACGACTAGACCTCCGTACAAGTCCCCTCGTCCACCTCCAACAACCAATGATTTGGTAACCCAAGACATTGCCGCACATCGGAATTTTTATTTGCTTCCAAATGTAACGGAATGTGGGCGCTCAATGCTGACAGATCAAAGCGTTGCCGATCGAATCATTGGAGGTCAAGATGCAGGGCTAGGTAATTATCCGTGGATGGCATTATTAGGGTTTGCAGGTAAAAATTAATTATTTATAAGTATAGAAAGCTAAGTGTATAGTGTATCTGTTTTTAATTAGCTATTCAATCCTGATATTTATGCAATTATGAACATTTTTACACCAGCATCCGACGATGAGCCAGTACAGTACGCATGTGGAGGCTCGCTGATCAATAGTAGGTACATTTTGTCAGCAGCGCACTGTGTCGCGAACCTGCCTTACGGCTACAAACTGTAAGTTTTTATTTTTTAAAGCAACTAAAAATTTATCCCAGATACTCTTGTAGTTTTTATGCAACGCCTATGTATTTACAGGAAGACTGTTCGGCTTGGAGAATATGACCAAAGAAATAAAGTTGATTGTGAATCTACTGAATCAGGCCGAAAGTTGTGTGCACCACCAGTCCAGGACATGGAAATCGAGGAAGTAATCCACCATGAGGACTATGACAAAATAAAAAGCAGAGAGAATGATATTGCGTTGATACGATTGAAAAAACATGCTGCTCTTGGTCGTAAGTAAAGCCAGATGTTGAATTTTAGTCATTTTAATCCGAAAATTGCTTATAATTCATCATTGAAGAATGGATGTATTTGTGATATACATCTGGAAGGGGCATCACCGCCTGTGTTTTTGAGTAACCAAGCAGCCTATCATAGAACTTTAAGGTGTTAGGAGTGACGTCACAGCGAGCTCAGCCGACTTCCCTTGTAATAACCCTTGCGGGAACTATACTGAGACTTGTCCCCTATTCTATGGCTGAGGTCTAGGTTTTGGTTTGCTCTTAGAATTTTTCTGGGCACAATTTTTCGATTTTGGTTTTACCACTTTTGGCTTCTTTTTGGGGGCACATTTCGATCCCTTGGAACCCTTGGACGATTTAGAACTCTTGGAAGTCGGTGCCTTGCGTTTGACAGCCTTCTTCTTAGGTCCACAGTTGCATTTCGACTTGGATTTACTGGTCTTTGACGTCTTCGACTTTGGCTTGTTCTTTTTTTGCTTAGGCTTCTTACAGGGGTCTCGCGGTTTCGTCGGTTTTTTCGCTGGTGGCGACAGCGAGCAGGGTTTTTCAACCTAACCACCGCAATTAGCATTCCTCCCCATGAGTTCCCGGCGCCACCAGCGAAAAAACCGACGAAACCGCGAGACCCCTGTAAGAAGCCTAAGCAAATAAAGAACAAGCCAAAGTCGAAGACGTGAAAAACCAGTAAATCCAAGTCGAAATGCAACTGTGGACCTAAGAAGAACTGTCAAACGCAAGGCACCGACTTCCAAGAGTTCTAAATCGTCCAAGGGTTCCAAGGGATCGAAATGTGCCCCCAAAAAGAAGCCAAAAGTGGTAAAACCAAAATCGAAAAATTGTGCCCAGAAAAATTCTAAGAGCAAACCAAAACCTGGGCCTCAGCCATAGAATAAGGGACAAGTCTCAGTGTAGTTCCCGCAAGGGTTATTACAAGGGAAGTGAATGAAGTGATTATCTCCACAGGACCCTCTTTGAGTGTTCCCTCTCTAAAGAGACGAGTCACTGGTGGAAGAGCAGGGCCGTATGGACCTGAACCGACTAGACTATATAATAAGGCGAATAAATAAGTGTAATTCTGAGTAACTGAAGGTGGAGTTTAGTGTGTGCTCATTCTCAAAAAATGTAACCGAAACCGAACACAGATGTTTTCAATTCATCATAAAGCTTTTATTGACAAGTCGGCTGAGCTCTTCGTGAGGTCACTCCTTACTACACCTTAAAGCTATGTGATAGACTGCTTAGTTTCTCCTTAAAGTATTGTGATTGGTGGGAAAGAAAACCAAAATACTCAAAAAAACAAGCAGAAATGCCCCTCCGATGTGTATCGTATATATATTATATATCCATTCTTCCATGCTTATAATTAATCTACTTTTCGTATTATTTTTAAAGCATACGTAAGCCCAGTTTGTATTCCTCATGGAGAGAAATTGCAACGTTCAGGTGCCGAAAATCAAGCGTTTGTGTCTGGATGGGGTCGCTTGGCGTATGACAATCCAGACAGCGCTCCTATTCTCCAAGTAGTAAAACTGCGTTTGGTTTCCATGGATCAATGCAACAAATTTTATGCCCGTAAAGAAAACTTTGGAGATCATTTGGATGACGGAAGAGTAAGTAAAAAAGTTTTTTTTACTTTTGGAGAAATTTTCATTCTAATTTCTAATACTGCTTTGTTGGTTTCATTAGTTTTGTGCTGGTGGAGACGAGGGCTTTGATTCCTGCAAAGGTGTAAGTAATCTACTTATGTAAACTGTGTGATTAAAATATGAATCAGGTTTAAAGTAAATTTTTAATGGAGGTGTTATTATATTTTATTTAGGATAGCGGAGGTCCATTAATGATGCCTTTACGGCCGAAAAGTTTAGGGTCAGGTATCCGAATCTTTCAACTAGGTGTGGTTTCTCTCGGACCTTCCCGTTGTGGACATGCTGGTCAACCGGCGCTTTACACGAAAATATCTCATTTTCTAAAATGGATATATGACAACATTCGCCCGTAATGTTAAAATGCATTTTTCGTTTAACCTTCGGTGTACTAATTTTGTATACGAAGCAATGATTTGAAGAAATATATTTTATTTAAAAAAAGACGATGAATAAAATTAAATGTAAGTAGTAAATGGCATGTTTTTTGTTACTACAGTTTTAGATACTTTAGTGTCCTCTCTAAAAAATGTAATACGAGTTCATATTGTATTATTTGTATTGGCCAATTTTGTTATATCTGAAAGTTCGTAATGGATAGTGCATTGAAAGTATTGTAGTCTTTCGTCAAAAATGATTGTCTCACTTAGCCCCATCTACGTCGAAAAATGTTTATCCCGACTATCCTGATGCTTTCCATATTGCAAACTGACTCAGATCCCGGACGCTAACACTATTGACATGACATCCAACAATGGGCTTTTGAATAACATTTACTCTATTAATATAGCAAAACCCTTTTCGAGCGACTTATGTGAAATTGAATGAGTTCGGATTTCGGATATGGAACGGATAAAGTAGGTGATCAATGAATGTAAATATTTTGATATAATATGATGACTATGAGCATGAATGAGTTCCAGATACCCATAAGTCTTTTCATTTGTATACTAGTTTTACGTGTTTCTCTCAAGTATAACCAACAATGTGCATAAATACGTAATTAATACTTGAAACTTTACTTATAATTCAATACTGCCCAATTGTATTTTTGTATACATTGCTGCTACTACTGATACTATTGTAATTGCATGTATAGAAGAGATATTTTTCAGTCCACCATAGCTAGAGCAACGATTTTTATTAAAATGTGCATTTTGAAACGTGAATCCAATACAATGGTTACATGATAATATATTTTTAAAAGATTACTCAGTGTCGTGATCGCTAATGCTAATACTATCGTTCACTGCTACCACATTATCTGCATCAGCGTACTCTGTTGTGCTACTTATTAAAATTTCATCTTTTTCATTTTCTTCCAAGTCTTGAACATGCTGAAGTCCAGAACAGAAATGGAGCATTAGCAGTGACAAGGCATGAACTTTCTCCTCACACTTCGCGATTTGGAAAGCGATATTTGATTTAGAGGATGCAGGGGAAACGGATTCTTCCTTAGAGAGGGCAAGCCGTTCGTTAGTGGTTATGTTGATTTCCTCTTGCAGACGGTTCAACTACAAACAACCCCAATTAATAAGTCACACAAATATATTTATTTATTTATTTTGTTTGAAAAGGTCGGTAGAATTTCACTAAAGGAATCTTACTTTTCCATGCAGCATATCTATAAAATATTTTGCTTACAAAGCCGTGCTGTGCTATATATTTGTTAGAAGACTTTGGTTACGTTTTAGTGAAACGATGTGCGCAATTTTTAGCAAGCAAGTATTTTAGTTAGGTATTGAAATAGATTCGGGGAAATTAATAGAAACAAGAAATAAATTAGTAGTCATTTGATATTGATAAATACAAGCATTTGGTTAAGTACGTATTATACAACATGCAGTAGTATATTTTATTGGAATCTTTGTATAAATTAACAATAGAGAGGATACAATAATAGAGAGAAAGATAAATAAAATGTGGCGAACTTTATTTCATTCACAATATTTATTTGTAACACAAAAAGGTTCAGGCTTTTTACAACACATAATAAGATTAAATAAACAAATTAACATCGTCATGCGTATGTTTTTGAAAACTAAAAGAAATCGTATAACTTTCCTGTATAAAAACATTAAACACCTAGAGATCAGACTTTGTAACTTATGGTGATATGTAGTTTTATACTATATGAAATTACTAAAAATACTTTTAGCTTCAGCAATACTACTAAAATTTCCTTTGTCTTTTACTGCCGTTCACTTAGCTTGCGTAAGAAATATAAAATGCTAAAATAATCTTTGTCAATACTATCTTGGATAGAATTATTTTAAAAAGAAACCCACATCCTGTAAATGTAAATATAAACAGACTATATTCCAGCACCGACTAACACTTACAAAACTTAAAAACTTAAATATCCATTTTTTGAAAATTACAGATGAATAAAGAAACTTACATTAATTTGAGGTATTTATGAAAAACTTGAGGTATTTACGAAATTAAATGAAAATTGTAGCAACGTTAATGAAAAATGAAATGAAAATCAGCATGGGTTGAAACTCATACCGTGTTAAAACAGGAAAGCAGGAATTACTAAAAGAAGAACTGACAACAAACGGAAGTTGTCAGTCCCAACAATAAAATCAAAATACAAACTGCGTAAGTACTAACCACGTTGTTGAGCTTTTGTTTCCTCTCTGAAAGGGATAAGTCGCAGTAAATGTCGCGGCCAGTTTCTTTTGCAACAGACTCCAAATCCTCATTTGGATGTTGAACTAAATGATCAATCACAGCTTGCAGATCTGAGTCGGAGGAACCTAGTCCGGACGCATTTAGTACTTCAAAAGGATTAGTAGGCCAATTTCCCCCTGTGTTTCCTCCCGCTACCGATGTCTGGAAAATAATAACATTAATTTTCTAGTAACTACAATGTTTTCATTGTATTGTTTACACTGGCATGGCAGTATGTATGTAGTAGATTTTACCTTCCGACTGGTAGTAGGCGAGGCCTGTGGGGATGGTGGAAGGCTTTTTGAAGTAGAATTGGGATTAAGGCTTGGTGGAAGCAAAGTTGTTGCCGATCCAGCCCTTCGCAGTTGAACGGATCTACTTTGAACTGCACTCAGGATTCCTCCAAGGGTTTTTCTCCGACTAGAGCTGGCACTGGTGCTTCCATTAGCAGAACTTGTGGAAGGTTGCTATTCAGTAGACAAAAACAGCAACGTTTGAAACAAAAAGAGTCGACAATTTGATAACAGGAAACGAATGAAATTTACCAGCGATGGTGAACCCGAAACGGTGCTCTCAGCGCTTCCATCAGTTGAAGTTGGATTATCTGGCAATGGATCACTTTCCGTAGTTATGATTTCTGGAGCTCCTCCTGATTGTGCGGAATATGGGGATGGAGGTTGACTTCCAATAGAGGGATAAGCACCTTCTCCTTTGCATATAGTATTTGCAATGCAGCGTTCGTTGCACTTTTTGTGGCACTTCATATTGCATATTTTGCATGCAAACGCCTCTTTCAGCCAAATCTATTACAGTATACATAAAATTATTAGCTTCATGTCAATTAGAAAAGGATTTTTAAAGGATTCCTCGCATCAATTATTGGCTCACTTTTTTATTGCAGTAATCACACACGGTGGCACTTCGGAAATGCGTACGGATAAATTGATGCGACTGTGGATCGTCAGTTGGGCTTAAATTGTTGGAGGAAAGTGGCATGTGAATTGCTTCCTCTCCGATTTCAATATGAGGTATTGCAGATCCTGAAGAACAGGATTCCATCGAATCTTTCCTCTTTGCAAGGTCCTCTCTCGTCTTGAAATGGAAAGATAGAGAAACCTTCCCGTAGCACATATGGGGCTCAAACCCTGAATGATCTGAAAGCTGGTTGTGTTTACTGAAAAAAAAATCACAAAGAATAAAGTAACTCGGCTCGAATCTAGTTTTTTAAAATTATTTCAACTAGGAATATTTTTATCGTTCATAAAGTATGTAAAATATTCTTACGCGTCAAGTGCCCCTCCATCCGGCGAGCACAAATAATAATCTTTGACAAAATATCCCATCCCAGTTGTACCACATTCCGCAATGATATCGCACAATGGAATTGATAAAGTACCCACCACTCTGTTTCCATTGAATGTAATGAGATCCAAATCACAGCCCTTGGAATCAAATTATTAGAACAATTATTTACGGGAAACTTGGGACGACTTCCTTAAAAAATGAAAATAGCACATAAGTTTACTTTTGATTTTTTTGTAGGACTGCTAGTTGGACTGGAATTGGGACTGCCACTGGCAGCCCCATTTACTTTTGCACTCCACACGGAAATGTTTAAGTATCTGTTGGAATCGTCAATATCGACCTTGAAATCCTCCTTAAAGATGGGATCCTATTAGCAAGAAAGCAACATATTTATGTTAAGGCTTAACTGAATAGAAATTTTTTGGCTTAAACATTAAGTTTTCCCTTTAAAAAATAGAGAGTAAAACAGTTAATTGCTTACCTTGCAGCACGGCAACTCTGTAGTTTTAAGAATTGTAGGGAAGGACGCTTCCGAGCAAAAAGTTCGAAGTGGAAAGCTCGTTCGCCTTTCATTCATATCTCCTAGAGATACAGTATCACCATTCGGTGAACTACCAGCATATTCTTTAACCATGGAATTTCGTCGACTGTGACAAGGAGTTGTATTTGACGACGTGTTTAAAACCGTGAGCTCACTGTAGCTCTTACTATTTCTACTAGTAGAGTCAAAAGAAAGCGCGGTGGATGGTGTAGGTGTAGGTGGTGCTTCAGAAACTGTTTCCTCTGGCCAAGGATCCATCTTGCTTGGCGTTAAGGATGAAGCGCATTTCCTTTTAACTCGCCACACAACCTTCATGGATGAACTGTTTTTAAAATTTTTAATACATTGCTTAATACTGGTAACCTTCTTTCCATCCACAGCAAGAATCTCATCACCGGACTCCAAACTAATAAAACGGAAGGACGATGTAGCTACGTTTGAATTTAGGGACTCCACAATGACGCTATCATTAGCCCTAATAAAATACGTAATCGTAAAGGTACATTATTTCTTCCTGTAAAACATTTAAAAGAGGTTACATTGTGTTGAGCTGTATTAACTGCGTACATTGCCAAGGTGAAATCCAAATTAGCTTCTCGTTTCGCAGTTTTTATGTAAACTATATCACGTATTAGGAAGTTACTTCCAAAATCATCAGTATACGCAGCTATCCAATCCAGATCACCTAAAATCATAAGAGCGGTCAATATAAGAAAAGTGGCGTTGTTTAAAAAACCATTAAAACAACAAATTATAATTGTATCTTTTCTTCATACCGACTCCAAAACTGGCATATACATTTCCTTGTAAAATATTGCTCATCAAACCTCGACACTCAACTAGGGTAACGGTAAGAGATCCCCTGGCTTCTACTTTAGGAGCAGCATTAGGGACCAATGCAGGAATCAAGTGTTCAATTCGACTAAAAAACGGTTTGTACCGTATTTTAAACATGGGCAGAGTGTGTTTTTTCCTCACTGATCTTTTAAGCTGTAATCACAAAAGCATGATAAAATACAATATTACATTAGGCTATAAAGCTATAAAAAGTACTACCAATGCACGTTTCATCTTTTACCTGATTAGATATGACGGTAGTTACTTGATTAATACTTTTTCCATACAGCTGTGAAACTACTGATATGTCTATATCAGGATTTTCTACAAAGCTAAAAGACCAATGGGCATAGGGTTCTGTGGTGAATTGAAGCCGAGCTTGGCCCTTCACTCCATTAACTGAAAATGTAAATTTATTACAGATCACAAAAACATTCTTGAAATTAGGATTTAAATATAGTTGGATTTAAAATTTTTTAATGCATACATGTTACCGCAAGGTAAGCGGAATGCCTCAGATGAGTTTCTGCTTGTATACTAAATTGAAACCCTCCTGCGTAATCCAGATCAACTAAAATATCTAATGTGGAAATATTTCGAAATACAGGGTGCAGCTCAATCTTGGATGTTTTAATCCAGTTGATGATTGGAAAGTTTTGCCCAACATCAATATTTTGTATCTACACGCGATGAAAGAATGAAAACATTAGTTTCCTACACGTTTATTATTGAAATGTGGATTTAACACCGCTAATTTATTATCTGCTTACTGAAATGCTTGAAAAGAATTTCCCTAGCACGGAAGTTGCCAGGAGTTCTTCAAATTCCAACGAAAGCTTTCGCAAAATCCATCTCCTGATAGATTCCGAGTTGCGCAACTCTCGAAAAAGGAAATACAGCACAAAATTGAAGGCCCAGCAACTCTCTTTTGATTTACAAGACTCGTCGCTAATTTTTGTAAGAAGCACCTGTTTAATTTAGTAAAACAAATTACAGTAATACTTTGGATAATGCACCTTTCAAGACGTAACTGGAGTGCATTTGCATTTATATTCATACCGGTGGAAGCTGAAACGTTGCAGACGTAGGCAGTTCAGGCTCTTTATCCAGAGTTGTCTTGTCAGGGTCTTGGAAAAAATAGCTTAGCACATACCAAGCCCCTGCTGCTACCAGACATACTCCAACTATCACCCCCAATAGGAATGTGCATATTGCCCACATAAAACTGGAACGGGAAAAGAACAATCAATAAAACCATATGACAGGAGAGTAAATTGACACTTTTGCAAATACAATTAGCGAAATGGTAATTAAGTTATATCATCTTACCTCATTTTGTATTACTAGTCTATTATTGCACGGTGTACAAGTTTTTGATTCTGCGAATGCGAATATTTTCCGTTTTCCTTTACTCTTTATAATTGAAGCAGTTGCCCTTACAGTGGAGCTGCGTCTACTTCCTGTAACTTGACTAGAAACGATAAAAACTGTGCTCCTGTGTAGTTTGCAGGTAGATGTAGGTGATCTCCCATATAATTTCGAATAAATCAGTACACTTATCAATGCATGGAAGACACCAAATAAGGAAACAGCACAAATTTGATAGCAGCAAAAATATCTCTTCGTGCAAGTAGAGATTTCAACTACGCGAATTATATATAAATGACAGGTATAATAGGACTCGACTACTTATTTATAATGTGTATCTAAAAGTACTCCGAAATTTCCTTTAAGGTACATTAATTAGCTGCTGATTGATTTTAAAATATCGGAGGAAGAAACAACCAAGGCAGAAGCGGTAATATTTTCTTCACGGTTCCAACAACATGGTTGCCTGTGCCGTCCAAATTTCTGCAACTTTTTCCGTCCGATGCTGCAGTCTCATTATCAGCCGTATAGTTAATGTTAATAATATCATCCTCGTTTCCATTCGTTAGTAGCACCATTGTAGTTTGCCTTCAAAATAACGCGTCTGCAAAACACACAGAGAGAACAACAAAACATGTATTACTCATAATTAGATAAATCAAATCATTATCATCTACAAAGCATAACATTTGATTCACAATTATACGATCAACAAAATCAAAGCCTGTTATACAACGAACTCAACAACTTTATCCAGTTAAGAGCCGCATATGACTCATAATAAACCACTTGTTAGCGATAAATCAGATAAATCATCTTTGGCTATCCTCATAATAACGAATACTACAGACTCCACAGAAACACAAACAAACACAAAAACTTAATTGGCTTTCCTTTCAAGTAGAACAGAGAAACATTGACAGTGTGGTAGCGTTAAAAGACAAAGAACATCGTCATGAGACAAAAACTGTCAAAACAAAATCACGCCTTTATATTTACCTACCGATTAAAATCCCTTCTACGCCATACGCAGAATATTGCACATTTTCATGATGTCCATCAAGACAAAAATCAAACTTAAAAATTGAATAGTAAACAGCGCCGTCAAACGGCTTTGAGTAACTGTTGACACAAAGGAAAATAAAACAAAATACTACGCTGCCCTGCTGTTGTTGCTTCTCCTCGCACTACAACAGCTACTTCGGCTATGGCAAAGTCCATTATAATTAATGTTTCCTCTTTCTTTTGGGTGACGGATAGTTCACATATAAAACAGGAGAGAAATCAAACAACGGCAACGCTCAACGCTTGATGAATCTCCTCCTCCTTGTCCTCTCTCGCTTGGGGATACTCTTAACTCCTAGAGGAAAAATATCATGTGCAAAAAAAGGAAACAGCAGTAGTTGCTAGTTGGATAGAGAATGGATGGAAAGACGAGAGCGATTAGTGATGTTTTTCACACTTCGGGTTTGTTGTTGTGTGAGAGCTGAACAGCAGCAGCAGCAGCAGCGAATCAAGCAAGCAAAATAATAACAATAAAAAAAGGCAACCAGCAGGCAGCCAACAGCGGATGAGGAGAGCAGCAAGCTGAAAAACATAAAAAGGGGTTTCCTTCAGCTGGTCGAAAAATTTTGTTTGATTCATTTGAACAGTTACATGCTCAACAAACCAACCGCGATGACTCTATCGGGCTAGTACAAAAGTCTCGCTCAGTTCTGTATGACTCCTGCTCTGCTTCTGCCGGGGATGCAGAAACTAGGTGTCGAGGATACCGGGAAATTTTGGGCCAGCCTGACAAGGATTGCGAAGAAAAATCAAAAGCGATTGACGAATCTTTCTGAGCTTTTTAAGCGTATTTCAGCTATCCTGTGTTGGCCAGAGATCGAGGCTTCTAGAAACAACAAGAGCGCAGCGTGCTATCCTATGGAAGGGTCGTGCAGCTGATCTACATTATCCTGTTAATCTGTTGCAATTGCAAAGCTCTTTGGGGGCTTCAAGGGGGAACGGATGTTCCAAGACATCCAAGAGTTCATGCACCGTTTCATACGGGCGTTCAAACGCATGAACCCAAGGGGAAATTGTCGAAATAAATCACCGCCTATCCACCCCTGACCCCGTCACCCGTCGTCACAACGTTAATTTATGTAGTAATTCTCTTCGTCTGTTGGGAAGCGCTTAACGTCGCTGCAGACCTGGACAATGTCCTCGCCAAAAGACGAAACTTCCGAGAAGACATGGACTGCTTCATCTATATGAAGCCAGGTAAAAGCCATGAGCACCTTGCTAGAATTGACATTGCAAAGAGTTTGAAACTTTATAAGAATTAGAATACTTCCTCCATTGACAACGACGATGGCATAGTGCCCATTACGCAGGCAGCATTATCTTTCTGAACTGAGATACTGATGAGAAGTTCAATGCTGTTATCTGGACTACATTTTTATCATAATTATCATTTTAAAACTAACCTAGAACCAAAACAAGAATCCAATGTGACACTCATAATCGCACCATTCATTCACATCGATCAAAAATTACACACTGGCATTACAATTAGTTAGATATTTACATTATAGGCAATAACAGTATGTTTTAAAGGTAAAATAAGGGTACCGGGAAGAAAATATATTTTCCACCCCCGCTGCTCTTTCTTTTGCAGTAAATATTATTAGAATGATGCTTATGCTGATGATATTGATGACGGAGTGGTCACGTTCATTTTAACTTTACCAGATTATGCGTGCAAATTTGAATGTATGAATAGCAGACGACTATTATAGGTATAACAATGAAAGCTCACTTTTCCTTGTCTCGTTTTCCTTGTGAGCGACGCTTTGTGTCTTTCTGTAAATTTGTGAATATGTGTGGAAAACAACTTGACTGCAGAGGATGCCTACTTTACTTTCTTTGGGAACAAGTTGGCTTCAAAAGTTAGTAAAAAAACAGGTACAAAATAGTAACCATGCGAGCAAAAGTAATTTTATATTGTGTAGTAATAATATAAGCGTATGAAATGTGCAATATTTATATGAAGCCATGCATGCAAGGATGCAGACAAAAAGTCGTAGTGTTCGTTTTGCGTTGTTGTGGGTGGGAGTGCGGTTTAGCTACCCTTGTTGTTAGAAACAGGCACATACTTGTGCACACACGCAAAAAATACCAGAAAGAAACTACGAATATACTTATTATATAAAAAATCAAGACTCAAAAGATTATTGGATGTGTGTAGCGTGTAGAAAGATACAAATAATATTTTAATATGATACAATACCTGGGTACTATATACCTATTCATTCTTTCATGTGATATCTGCAAATGTACATTTATTTACTTTTGTGGAAAGAGAGGAACTGGTGAGAAATAGCATGACTTTTAATAATGCGTTCCTGCTCCTGTCCTTTTCCATTTACTTTTCATGATACCTCTCGTCTTCTTGCTCTCTTTCCTACCTTTTCCACCTAAAAAGCAAGGATATTATAGTTTTTTAGCTTATGTTCATGATATGCATGAAATAGAAATACTACAACTGAACAAATCAGTTGTTGCAGTAGTAGGATATATGACTGTGACTCTGTGACTCATTTATTTCTTGGCTTTGGTAGGACTTGACTGTTTTTTTCTGCTTATGGGGCAGACAGGTACATATATAATGAAAATAATATATAGAAAAGATGACAGTGACATGCCACTAGTAAAAAACTTGAGCTTTTGCTTTACCTCGAGACTACCTCGCTCTTCTGCTCTACAATTTGGTATTTGACAACTACATAACTATTTTACTAGATTTTCAGCAAACCAATTTTCTTTGTATGTTTTGTTGCTTTATTACCACTACTACCACCAGTACCACTAATACTACGACTACTAGAGTTATTATTATTACTACTGGGTATTATGTGCGGTGTGGGAATGTTTTGTTGGATGCGGAGTTGAGGAGTTGTTACTACATTTGATACATACAATGTTTCATACAAAGACAAATCTTTTGGCAACAAAGCCGAGTTGAGTGACTGAGTCGCGAGGATAAATAGGAGAAGAGAAGTGCCTTGCTTTTAGTAGCAATTATGACAGAGCTTTCAATAGTTTTTCTTTGTCAAGGCATGTCAGCATTATTATAGCCAGTAGCAAAAAAAGGAGGATGAATTTTGTGTGTAGGGAAATGTAGTATTGCCCATTAACCATGGCATTCCCGATTTCCCATATATCACACACAATTTCACATGATTTTGTACTTTGTACTTTTGGCATCATAAATGTAGTCATAAGCCATAATATTTAATATTATTATTATGCACACTTTCTTTTCTTCTCTCTTTCTCTCGTAGTTATGGTCTTCTTTTCAAAATTATTCGTGTGAGTTCTTTTCTATGAGAGACCTTCATGAAAAGTACTTTTTGTGTAACAACTAGGTGGTACACTTTATTGCAATGTGATGTGTATCAGCAGAGTAATAAGAATGATAATAGGGCAACTATACTACAGCACCTTAAAGTTTTTGTTGAACTAGCAATTTTTCTCTCTGAATTTTCGATTCCACCCAAAATAAAATTGCATGGCATGCATATATGCATGATGATGGCCTGGCCGTTGATGAAAACAGAGGTGGAGGGAACGTACTGAGGTGAATATTTGCCACCTTGTAGTTATACGCTCTTTCCTTCCTTTTTATTTTACAACTGGGTAGCCAGAGAAAGACAGGCAAAGTTAGAGCGAATGGGGAAACCGCAGACAGGACAAGTATTTAGGTAATAAAAATAGCATAATAGCATTCATTGGAAAATGTAATAAGTAGCATAACATTTTAGCTCGTCTCTTTACAAACCGTGTAATGCGAGAATAGCAATGAACGACAACAGAAAGCTCGGTAAAAAGTATTATTATTTTTTAAACATGTATGCAAGCATGCGATGCACTACTGATAACCTTCAGGTTGGTTGTCTGCCTCCCAAAAAATAAACGTCATAGTCATATCGTGCTTTTCTCAATTTTTTTGGCTCTTGCCTGCTTAGGAACAATCTAATTCATATTGAATTGGGCATGTCGTTATGAGAAAAGTGTGCATGTATTATGTATTGTATATAATTATCATTATATATGAGCAACATAAAGGGAAACGGGAAAAACTATATTATAGCAAAAATTATAATCAGGGTATTACATCAACAAACGACGATGACGATCGTGAGGGCGATGATAACGACGTCCAGGAAAGACTATTAACAATTTTTTTCGGTGGGTGCTCCTGCTCGTTAGGTGAACTCAATATGTACACTTCGTAAAACGCCAAACAACCAGCAGAAAAACGTGCTTAAAAAGTATGTACACACAGGGAGAAAACACAAAAATAAACTTTTAGCACTTTTCCGCATTTACATAGTATTATATTAAGTGCCACTTTGTCAACTAACAAGAGTGTATACAAAGATATAATAGAAGCGGAAAACTAGCGAGAAGAATCTATTTATTTAATGTCTGTTTTCCGTATATTAGGTGTGCTATATGTATCTCTTGTTATATCAACAACAAGTTATAATTAATGTGGGTTTCGAACTGAAGTGACAGATTGGCAAACAGTAAATGTAGAGACAAGAAAGGCCATGACATGATATAACACGAACGAAAGTAGCATTTACTGAAGCATATTATTATTTCAACCACACAAGCTCTGTGTAGAGATGCATGTATCAAGTTTCTGGCCAAATGAACAATTTTTACTTTGTAGTTACAGTGCAAACAAGATTGTTACGTCTAATTTTTTCTTGATAATTGTGAACCACGAAAAATGATATTCCATATATCTCTGTGTAATCAGCTAGTAGTTTTTACTGGTATTAAACCTGTTCCAAGTACGACATAACGTATGTATGTGGTGATGCGACAAGTCCAGAGCTGATAGATCGTGTGGGCGAGAAAGGAAGAGCACTCTCAACTCTACTCACAACAACAAAATCGGCAGTCTTTGTTTCTCGCTAGAAGTTGCAAAAGATATCAGAAAGCATTAATGGATCTTTTTTCTTCTTTTTCTGCTTTGCAAAATCACTGTCCAGACAAGTCCGATCCAACTCTGTCTACTACGTTTGTAATTTAAGGATTTATGTGTTTTTTTCCTTATATGGTTTAAAAAGAGTTTGGAAATCGTAAGGATCAAGATAGCGAACACGACGGTAATGATTATGATGGCAAGTCACGCTCAACTGCGTACAAAGATTCTCAGATTATAAAGCTGCTTTGCTTCTGAGTTGTTTCCTCTTGTTCCCAAGATGGAATTATGATGACTACGAGCGACGACGTTGATGATCTTCTTTGTTTCTAGAGTCAACTTACTAGTTGATACGTAAAATGTAAACGTATATTATCTCCAGAGTCCAGAGTTGCTTGCCTTCTTGTTCTTCTATGTCCTTTCTTTAATTTTCAAGCAAAAAATTGAAATTCCTCTAAAGACTTGAGTTGACTGTTGACTGATTCTCTAGAACGAACTAACAGAATACGAAGCGGCCATGTAAAAAACCCTTTGAGTTGAGAAACTATATACATTCTTCAGCTTATTTAGGAAATTTTTTCAAGAGAAAAATAAATGTACAGAACAAAAATGAAAAATAGAGACGTGTTTCTCTCTTTTTCTTCAAAACCTACTTCCACTTGCACTTGCGAAGGGAAAAAAGTTTAAAGAGGGAAAACACTTGAATGCTACTTATATGATCCTTGATCTAAAAGAGGAGATCCTCTCTCTGAATAACAAAGTAATGAATTAAATAGTACAAGCATACAGTCGTCTTTTCTCCTTTGATGATGGAAAATAAGCTCAATCTGATTCTCTGCTGCTGCTTTTTCCCTACTTAGGCCAAGCTACCACCACCGCCGCTACCTTCCGTTTCCTCATGATGATCCCACCGACCATCGCTTGCACCACCACCACCACTATAAGCTGAACAGGCACAAGAATTGAGGAAAATGTGCAAATAAAGTAAATATGTGAATGGTCGGATAAGTGGAGGAAGAAGAGGAAGGAAAAACAAGATTCTATAGCTCTTCTAGTTGGAGTTACATCATAGGAAGTACTGGTACTACAAGTGGAACTTTGTATACTGGACTGGGACAAATACGCAAAAAAAATTCCATGTGGAAGGAAAGACTTTTACTTTTCAAGAAAAACGGGGGTTTTCAGCCACTTTTTCTTTTGCGGAACTTGTGTTTTTGTGTCTTGCCTGCCGCACATATATAATGGCAACGGAAAGATTTTAAAAGTGAATGAAATATGAAAGAGGGGAAAAAAGTTGCTTTCGCTACAGCCACGACCAGAGTGGTACTATTTGCAAAAATTAATAATGCATTATTATATCTTGAGAGAGGGAGAGAGAGTGAAATCATAGAAGCCTTATAAGATTTTTGGCCACTTTGAAATTTGAACTAATTTAAAACCAAGAGAGAACAAACAGTAAGTGGGTGGCTTGGTAAATAATATGAGGAGAAGGATTGTGTGTTCATCAGCTTCAGAGCATCGAAAAACGTCAGTCACGTTGACACTGTGTGTATTGTGCATGTGTTTTAAGGATCACTAGTTGACTGACTGCCTAGTTATGAATGAGAAAAGTTGGTCAATTACTCTCTCAGTTCATGTAATATGTAACTTTAGCCGTACAACAGAAAGTTAACATTTTATTTGCATTTCCTATGCTTCTTTTACCGAGAAATTGAAAGTAAAGAATTCATCAACCGACCACAAAAAATTTATTAAAAGAACAGTTTTCACTTTATTAAAAATCCACTTTTACTTTTCCTGGCCAGCTAACCGAAAAGATGAAATCATATAAATGCTCATATACATTTTATTATGGTAGTACTATTTGGGAAATTCTATATTCACTTATTCAATAGTGTTTCTAGTGGTAGGCAAAGAAATTGAAATTTGAATGCTATAATGCCTCAAACTTTACAAGCGTACAATTGTCGGTAATTTTACTTTGCAAGTAAACCAACCAACCAAGCATTACAACCAAATATCAGATTAAAAATGTTCCTGAATTTTTCATTATTCTTTTTCCTGTACTTATGCTCACCCACCAGCAGGGTTACTATAAAAGGCTGCTATACCAACATCAACATCCCACCAGAATAAGCTTATGCCGTGCACCATCTACTTCAAAGAGATGAACAACGTTTATGTATTCAAATATGCATAATTATTAGTTATTGTAGTGGAAAATTTTGCACATTAAAGTCCTCTTGCACGTCAATATTCATTTTCAAACATTCATCCCTCTACCCACGCAAAATTAAAATTGTTTTGTGCATACGCGCCTCTGAATAATTTATGAATGCAAAGAAAATTGGGTTAATTTTCATGAAAAAAAAGTACTTGCATTACTTACAACGTAATGTGCGTAGGCATACATGCTTACACGATCTGTCTACTTTTCAACTTTGAAAAATCTAAAAAGAAAAGCCATGATCCTTGTGGTCGTGGGTAGATAAACGAGACTATAAAGGATTAGTACCTTTAGCCCCCCATCTTGTAACTTTATGTATATTGCGATAAGAAAGATAGAAAGAGCGAGAGAGGAAAATAAGGAAAAGTTACTTTGTAAATTTTCACTTCTCTTCTCAACAAAAAGTACACAGGAAAGGCGGAAGAACAAAAGACTAAAAAAGTAAGACGCGCTGTACAAGAACACGAATAATAATAATAACATTATAAACGTGTAGTGCGTGGTGGCAGTTCATATGTAAAAAAAACTATACAACTAAGCAACTTGCAAGAGAACAACAGCAGCATCCCACACGTCTCTCATCCATCCACCCAATTAACTTTTTTCTTATTTTTGGTGATGTGATGATCAAGATTATAGACAGGCATGATGGTTAATAGCACCCGGGTAAACAATTTTAGAGAAAAATATAAAGTGAAATCTCTATGGCATAATAGCATATGGCTTTACATAATACTTAAAATTTAGACAGAAAAAAAGGGGAAATAAAGATGTGCAGTAGGAAGAAAAATGCAACTGCTTTTGTCGATCGTTTTGATGATGATGCTGACGTCCGTCGACATTCGTGGCCATTCCCTTACGTATTTATTTCTTTCTTTCTCGCACTTTCTTTTTACCCTTTTTTCTTTGGCCGCCGCGGTAGCGACGTGCCTTCAATAAAGTTTAGCTGAAAGCTTTAAAAAATCTACTCTTGACTCCAGAAAAAAGTAATAGGAATTTTGTGATGCTTGCAGGAAGCAATATAGTCATCAGCCTGGTGGAAATACTACCTTGAGATCGTTTTTTTACTGTAGGTATCTGGCGCGGAGAAAGTAAAAAAGGCAATGAAATGGCAACATAGGTAATAATAATATGTATACAAATTCAGTTGGAAAGGCGCAAACAGACTGTAGAATTGAGAAAAAGAATAAGAAAAGGAGATACTATATGGAGCAAAAAAGAGGGTTTGTTCCAGGAGGATCAAGGAAAATTGGAGACGCAAGAGATGAGACAAACAAAAATTTGGAGGAACCGAACGGCGAGCTCTATATTCTTCAAGCTCACACAAGCTCAAGGCATTAAGGTCGCGAAAAATAGTGGTGTGTGGCCAATGCAGGAGAAAGTGCCACTCACGTTGTAAATGGTAAAAACCGAGTGTTAAATAGACGACGAGATTGAAGAATGCGGGGATGAAATTTCGTGAAGGTCCACCGTACTCTTATGCAAGTCGCAACTTTTTTCCCATCACTTTCCTCATCTAATTCAAAATGACATGAATGTTTCTTTACCTTTTTTTGCACAATTCTGTCGTAAAATGGAACTAATGAAATGGCATAGTCGCATGAATAAACTTGAATCTAGTATTTATCATATATAATACTATTGTAAAAACTTGTAAAAATCGTCTTTTTGAATAAACTTTCATCATTTTCTCAAACAGATACACTGACAGGTAAAATCAGGAAAAAAAAAGTAAAATGGGAATAATGAAAAAATCTTTCCTTTTTCTTTCTTTCGCTGTCTATTTTATTTCATGATCATATTTTTTCATTCTGCCTGATAATAATAAATAGAATAGGAATTTACAGAGAAGGATTTTACGCTTTTCCTAAAGAACTCTCCTTTATCCGGCTTACACAATAAAAAATCCGTGTGCAATACTTACTGACTACCTACAATATGTGGAAAGAGAGACGGAGAAAAGAGAATAAAAGTACGAGTAATGCAACGTAAAGATGAATTTATGTGAAAGAAAAAACTCCATTTTCCATCCCGGCTCAATGCACCTTCCCTACAGAATTGAGATTTTTTTCGCATCAGGTTTCCTCCGTTGTTCAGCTGCAAGTCCAGTTTTAACAACGCACACACGGCTCAAGCAAAAAATAAATGTGTTAAATGTATGCTACGGGGCTACTTGAGTTATGCATACTAGCCCATTTCCCTTTCTTTTTGACTGTAATAAAATTCCAATTTCACACACCACCTTGTCAACTAAATACGCAATAGAAAGAGTCTCGTCTTCACATTCATTTTATCTTCCCGGTGCGGTGGCTCCTGCACAAAAAAAAAGGAATAGAAGCAGATAATTTTTGTCCTGTTTGATTTAGAGCTGATGGTGAGCATTATCATTGCTCTCTGAAAGAGTTAGATTTATTATTTATAGTACTTTTAATTAAAATATATATGATATAAATTAATTCACCATTTATCAAACGACAGATAAAAAATGCTCTATGCTTTTTGGTGTTGCCGTTTCTGAATGAAAGATGATGTTGATGATTGTTTATTACAGCAGTGGTGCAGCCCATCTGATAAAAATATTATAAATAATTTAAGCAAACGCAACCATTTAAATTCAGGGCTGTGTGTATCGTTCATGATGTAAATGCACAAAAGCGTCTTTATGTAACGCGGTTTGATAATCTCTTTATCTTTTGCTGTTGCTGTAATCATTCAAAGCGACTCACAGTACCGCACACTACTTCCGTGGTCCACAAAAGGGCAAGCACAAAGCAAACAAGTGGGGCAAGGGCAGCAAACCAGCATGGTATTTTGTGGTTTGTACGTCTTAAGGGATTGCGTCAATGTCCAGTGGCCAAACAACTTTTTGGGTGGAAAGAGCATGTAATCATTATTAAATTAAATGAGGCATATATTTGGCAAAGCTCGTTCTCAGTATTTATTATGCGCATTTGAATGAGGTTCATTTTCCAAAATCGGATTAAGAGCTTAACTTTTGCTATTGACTCTTTAGATTTAACTTTTCTGTTAAATGAAAATAGTGGTGGTGGTAGTGGTGATGATGCAAATTCAACAGATGCTAGACGTTCGTTACCATGTCATTGCATATAGTACGAAGCCATAAACTTAAGAAAAGTTTGACTTGATTGTGCCTCATTTCTTGAATTTTTAATTGAAAAAATGAGACATCAGTTGGGTTTCTCTCTTTTCTTTGCCTTTGGGTGATTATGAATATTACTTCAAGGAGATATGGCCTTCATGTACAATGGCACTTTTCTGGAAGAAAATAAAAATATTCCAGATATTGGCGAACATCTTGTTATTATTCTTGTGTGTACATATTTACGGCGTAATATTGTGGTTAAGATGATCAACGTTGAAATACTGCGGGAACGTGCAAAAATTTATGATGTTGATTTTTTTGGGGCTCAAGATGATGATGAATGAGTACAATAAACCGTATACAATAAATTGGCAAATTGGCACGTATTATTCTCCATAAATATTTTCTGCCTCGTTTACCATTTACCACCAAGAATGATACTTGAGAGTTGAGAAGACTTCAGAAAACAGCACCAGTTGTGTATTATATATTCCAATGTAAATGTTGAAAAACGTTTCGCAGCCAGAAGAGAACATGATACATTGCTATTATTAAACATTATATGTATCTTTATTGTGTATCTATTATTAATTTTGATTATTCCAGATGCTCCTTTCCTGCAAAGTCAAAAGCCAAAGGTTAGCGATAGGAAGTCATGATTTTACTTAAGATTCTCCTGCTCATACTTAAGTATATGTTGTTTTAAAGATGCATTCAAAGGATCTGGTCATTAATCTGCGTTTATTACATATAATACGTACGTGGAAATCCGTTTGATATCACATATCCTTTCCACTATGCGACGTTATGCTTATTTGTAGTAATTTGTTATTCTGATACGATAAGATTTACAATATTTTCTAGGTTACTGTGTCAAGATCGAAAGTGGTTGTGATGCATTAGTATTGGCAGTGGGTGAGACGATCTAAAGGACACTGGAAACAAATCAAAATACTCAAACTTCAGCAATACATAATCATGATCACAATTCTTTAATAGATACATTGACATTACCTATTATAACCTTATATCAACATATTTACCAATTAAAATTCTGTATAAATTATCCAGTAGTCGCCACATTTAAAATACGATGGAATATCAATAAGATGGCATTTGCAAGTTCTGAGAGTTATGGAACATTGAACATAGCATTGTTCAAGGTTGACAAAAAATGCAGTTCGTTATACACTAGAATGATAAGGAGGATGACAAAGTCAAAAACATAAGCAACCTAGTAAATATTATCAACAGCACACATCTTTTTTGAACGAAATTTCTAATCAAATTGTCAATCCTGTCACATAACCAGCAGGGGAAGGGAGGCCTAGACTGGTGAATTATTTTTTTCAAGTACGTCCATCACGAATACATAATTTTATTGTGAGGGTAACAAAGGATGGATATTACTTCAATAATGCTGAAAAATGAGAATACTCGGCTAAAAAATATCATATACTTTACTTTACACTCCGACATAGCTTTTATTTTCTTCGATGATGTCGTCAACAAAATAGCCGTCCAATTTACGTGCTTGTTTCTATTCAGCGTTGCCATTTCACTTCCCAAATTTCAAACTCCTTTTAGCAGCTACTTGTTAGTTGTTAACTTGCTTTTACTCTCAAGCTATTCAAGAGAATCAACCCTTTTCTTTTCATGCAAAATTTAATGCTTAAGCGTTTTGTTGAATAAGCAACTTTGATAATAATATGCATAATACGTAATCCTGTGCAGTGATTTGATTGGTCCTCTTTTCTTCTTACTATTATTATATTAGTTTGAAAGCATGGAGAATTATGTCAAAAGCACTATTTTTCCAGGTCCGAGAACGTCAACGTCTACCTAACTCTACCGCCTACTTGTATTCTTTACAAATTGCAGGCATGCATGACTTTACTTGTTCGTGAGCTATCTTGATTTCATCCAGCCAGTCGTCGTTCCTTTCAACGACAGGTTTTTGACATAATGTTGTTACTCGGAACACACGGTACAACAAAGGCTTATGGTGATTTACTACCCACTTTCTTCATACCTTTAGCTTAGTCTGCCTCTCTGCTTTAAGTTAAACCTTATTTATGTCAGTTGGAGTTTCCATCAACTGGAATTTCTTAGGCGAAAGGTACGAAAATGCTAGACAATTCTCATTATTATCACACGCAAGTCAATAGAGATGGTAGGATCTGGATCGTGGGCTAAAGTCTAAAGAATTGTAAAAGATGTATGGTGAATTGTATGGCAATTGCAAATGAAAACGTTGGGAATGATTATGGAAATATAAATAAACAAATAAAATATGATGATCAAGATATCAGAGGAGAGAGGAAACAAATAAGGAAGGAAAACAAATTTTCCTGCTTCTATTTCAGTACACGTATTGGGAATTCAGAATTGATGCGTGGAAAAGTCGGGCAATAGCCCGAATGTACTACAGAAGGCTTGATTGAAGAGACGAATCCCATTTTTTATCTAATTGGGTGAAATCATAAACTACAAAATCAAATATAAAATATTTATAAAATATCTAAGTTAACAATGAAAAAGTTACTACTATAACTTTGGAAACTACAAAAAAGTTTTAACTGTAATTTAATTGGCAGAGCTTTTTTTAAGTATCATTTTCCAAAATGTATCGAAGAAACTCATATCCGTTTCATGCAATATTTGCTGCCTTTACCTAAAAGCTGTATGTAGTTCGAGCTCTTAAATTATAAAATGTTCCATATAAATATAAAAAAGCTACCTTCGTTCGTTTGATTTCAAGTTTGGTTGCCTAAAATCTAATATCGTGCATGTAACTCACTACCTTAATGGGAGATTTTGAAGCCAATAAACCAGCATTATGTCTAAACGGCTCATGGAAGTATCGACATCATTAAAAGTTGTAGGACGCCTTCATATTTTGCGTTTTGAATTACTAGAGAGAATATTAATAATCAAATTTACACTTCATCATTTGTGAAAATGTAGTAACTAATTAATTGACAATGGGAGATGTATAAATTCTTTGGAATTCTATGGATGGATGGACAATAGATAAAAATAAGAACCCTGCTGAAGTGGCTCTAGTGTTTTTGCTAGCTCAGCTAATAAAGGAATGAAAAGTTTACCATCTCAGTTTTCTCATCATTCATTCAACTATTGCTACTATTTTTGGAAACCAATACCTGATAATAATTTGTTTTGTATACCGTCAACCGCATCTACGATAGCGTTCGTAGCGACAAATCTTTCAGAAAAGTTTTATATGACATCCATCTTTTACAACAAAATGAAAATAAAATATGTAGTGTTTTCACAGAAAGTCTCAGATTTTCACAAAATGTTCTTCCCTATAATCTCTAAATTTTCTGTCTGCCATTTCCGTTTATTAAATGTATTCCTACTAAATTTATATTTTTAATACGAAAAGAAATTACCGACGTCTTCTAATTCGATAGAACAACTATTCTCAGCGCTTTTCGTTTTAGCAAATCTGAGAAATCCTGCACACAAGCATGTCAAAGAATGAGATGCAGTCATGGAATCATTTTCATCATCACGATAGTGTATATATCATTCTTCTCCTCTGTCTGAAGTAAAATTGTTTTATTCTTCAAAATAACAGCATATGTTGAGAAAATTGTGCTCGTAGATTCCGACTCCACTACCACCATCTCTGTCAATATCAGGTTTCCCCGTAATAATTGGAAACCCTGGAGGGCCATATGTACACAAATGGAGCGTGTAGGAAGTCTCTTAAGAAATTGCTCTCACTTTCTCTCTTTTCTTCTCACAGTTCCGTTCCAGTGGTACCATTATAACAATTATACACTCTCAATGGACTCTCTGCTCTGCGTACATAAGAATGGATGAGATAAAATGTTTCCAAAAAGCTTTTGTTTTTACATTGAATTTGAAGTTGGAAAGCTTTTTACAAAAAAATTGTATCGTTTTGCTTCAACACATGTCCCAATACTCTTTATTGAGCTTTTATAAAAGAGACACAGAGAGAAGTGAACAAAAAAGAGGAAAGAATAGAACATAATAAGCTTGAACCTTTGATCTTAAGACTATTGTATTTCAAAGGCTAAACAATCATTTCATCACTCTACCCGCTCTATATATTTTTTTTTCTTTCATTTTTTAGCAATAAAAATGCTAAAGGGTGCGCCATGTAATAGCTGCAGATAGTCGATTCTTCTCTCTGGTTCTCTGGAAGAAAGGAAAAGCACTTTTTCAATGTTGATGAAAATGACGATAATAGTGAATACGCCAAGTAGTGGGAATGGGAAAAAGCAATGAACGATATTGAGTTGAGATTTTTTCGTGTGTAGGCGTGTAGTAGTACTTTAGACTTTAGGAAAAAGGAAAAGCCATGAGCCTCCACGTGATTTTGACGACGATGATGTAAAAGCAAGCCTTGGCTTTTAACACTTCATTTCTTCGCATTGTAGTTC
>JAQFYG010000474.1:0-29887 GCA_034694325.1 Entomobrya corticalis | reverse complement strand
GTTACAGAGGTACGCCGTCAACAACTTAAACGCGTTTGACGGATAATTTTTTGTTTTGTCTCTCTCGTTTCTCTCTGGTAAAAACGGATTGCAGAAATCAACCTCTTTAAAGTTATGCCTAATAACCACAATCACAGTTAAAACGGTTATTTTCACAGAAACCGTTACCAATTTTCAAAATCTGACTAGCCGCTCAAAGCAGCAGCTACTTAATACTTAATTCAAGTATCATCTAAAAAAAAGTATTCAGGATGACTGGTATTTTATTACTATGATGTAAAACAGTTATGAATTTATTAGAATTTTCACGATCTTGAGTGAAAGTCAAAATAAAACTATAGGTCTTGTAAAAGATGAAGACTTGTATGTATACGTTGCAACGTTGCAAGTAGCACTTCATGTCTAGTACCTTCACCTGGGATGTCGGATGGTCCCCGTTGCAAGCAGTGCAGGAGAGGTCATTGCATTGATCTGATTGATGCATGCATACGAAACAAACCACATTAAATTTTTTACAGTGATATGAGAAATTCCATGAAATGCTGCCAAAAAATAAACAAAATGCTTAACATGAATTGAATTCGTGAATATCAGTTTGTATCTGGCATCATCATAAAATTTTTAAAATTATTATTTATTTATTAATATTTTATTTAGTAATAAAATCAATTATCATGATTTATCTTTGGTATTGTTTATCCTAAGTATTGTTAAATTAAGGGAATCTTCCAACGATGCAAGTATTGGAACCAACATTGTGCTTTCCAAATTAGAAACGTCCTGATGGTTTATCTGTAAAAAAGAAAGTTGTAGCTTAAATAATATTCAGACTTGAGACAGAGAACGCTTTTCTCTATTTGTGTGTCACTTGTGAATGAGATTCATATTTTGCAAGGATGATTTTTCGCAGGTTCAATTTCTATCGCAAACTCTTCGTCCGTTAATTGAAGTTTATTTTGCATACTATGTGGTTTAGTAACTCAAGTCAAGTGGAACTGGGGAACACAAAATAATATATTGTGTGCACATTCACGCACATCTCTTGCTATAGTCCCACCAAAAACCATAAAGCAAATTCAATGAAATAAGACGCTTGAAAGTCACACATACGTTCTTACTTTTTTCTCTACCTTCAACCTTTTGTACCGAATATCTAATATTATGTACCTGAATAATTTTGTCTCCAGGTAGTATCCCTGCAGCGTAAGCTGGTCCCCCAGGTCTTATCTGTAAAATTTCTGACCCTGTGCCGAGCAAAGCCTGCCTTTGACTTTTCTTTGTCTCTCTTTCACTAGAAGTTGATGTTGGAGAAGTACGCATTCCTACTCCGTTAGAGCTTTCATAATTTTCCTTTCCATGAGAACCCTCTGGAGTTTCTCCGGAATCGGAGAGACTAAAACCCCAATCTTCATACAGCCTATCCTTCCATAGAGAAAAAGATAAAACTGTAAAATTCTCTTCGTCATCTTTCCCGTCTTGGATGGTATTTGTGGCACAGTCATCCCCATTATCATGGAAATTGTTTGCCCCGCATGAATCGACATTCTCAGTCTGTCCGGATTCTGGAATCAACGTGGACTCTGATCCAAAATCTTTATTATATTTCACATTGCCTGCAGATGACAACATGTTGAATAAAGATATATGCTGCTGCTTCAATTGAAGTTGTTCTGCTTCGTAAGGTAAAATTGTGAGCACTATTGACGACATGCCACTGGTGATTCCTCGAATAATTTGAGCCGTTTCAAATGAAGTGTAGTAAGGTGAACAGGAAATGGTCTTATTGTCATGTACTTGAATGGAGGTGAGTATGTCACCCGGCTTTAGGTACCCACACCTTTCGGCAAGAGATCCAGATTGGATTGAAGATATTCTTATTTTTTCTCCGGGGGAATCTGCTAAAGCCAAGCCTAACGACGTATTATTCCTGGAAATATGCATAATTCCATATTTAAATTATATATTACAAGGAAAGAAAAAGCGTTTGAAGACTTTATTTGTAAAAGAACAAATCTACAATACATAATTTCATACGATTCCAAATGGAATCGTCTCAGTTTTCTATGCTTCTTTGAAGGATGTATGTACCTGTTGCCTATCTCCACAATGAGAGGACACAATGGACGACTTTCAACCATGAGAACTCCGTAAATGATGTTTACATTCACGAATTCGTCCTCAGGTAATGTTAAGGGCGACTCCTCCGAAGGAGAGTGTCGTAAATCTAAATCACTAGCAAAGACATTAACTAAGTCACCAATTTGTATCACACCAGATAAGTGAGCACTTCCACTATGATGGAGTTTGACCACTCTACCATCTGCATCTTGTTGAATACCAAGATCTCTAGGTAGAGTGATGCTGAGAGACTTGCGAACCAGTGAAGTTGAGGATGAGGAATTTCCTGATGTATATGAAATATTTGATATGGAAAACGTCTTTTTTCGATTTTCCTTATTGCTGCGTTCGCCAGCTTTCCTTCGTAAAGATCCAAACTCCATGATTCCGCTTTTTCAACTGCCAAATTACTCTATGTACTCAAATTAGAGTTGTTGCATTTTGTAATTAAATGTTTAAAAAAGTTTGCTAATTAAATACTACTGAAGCAGAGCTTAATATAGTAGTAGTGGCACTCAATATACTTGCTTTACATCATGAATACTTGTCTCCTGCTGCTTCTCCCGATGGCTGTATGTAATATGAAGTGTTTTCGCTTTTTCCTCTATTCAATTTCATATCGCACCAGGGCCGCATTTCACACTATTCGAAACCAAAATCGAAGAACGTAAGGCTGGAGGAAGGAAAGTTATTTTTAGTCAGTTCAAGTAGCATTATGGTCTGTGTACAGCCCATTTAAATGGATCTCTAGAAGATGTTGATGTTATCTTTGTATGCAATGTACGTTGAGCTGCTAGAGCTGCTGTTGCTGACGAAAGTAAATCTCTGGCTTGTGAATAGTGCGTATACATGCAAGAAATAAAGTAGACACGTCGTATGCAACAACTCTATTTTATCACGCGTCACTTGAAGTGCTACTTCTTGAACGAGGGATATGTGCGGTCTTGGTCTACTCTTCATCATCTTCTTGGCTCAGCTCAATCCATGACGAGTACATAAGTCCTCTCAAAAAAATCTCAAGTGCACAAACTAGAAAAACAAAACCTCCTTTTTGAGCTTCACATTACCATGCATGGGCTAAACACAAAATGTGAAAAAACGTTCCTAAATCTTTTGACAAGAGATAAAGAACACACATATAGCTGCCATTATTGTAGGAAGGAACAAGCCTATTTCAAACTCATCTCAGCATTTTCAAGCTTAGCTTCAACCCAACTATAGAATGAGAGTTCCGTACATTTTACTTCCCAAAACTTTTACATCTTTCATTTTTACAAGCTCATGTATTAAAAATATGTATGCCCTTCCTCTTCCTCGCTTGTTGTAAAACTAAAAATGTGTGGACGTATAATAAGTACTTGTGTTGTGCTCACGTACTCGCATTTCACTAGGAAAACTGTTTTCAGAAAAGAAAAACTGAATAATAATGATATGCTGTTTCATGTAATATTTGTGAACTTTCGTTTTACTTCTTCTTGCTTTTATCAAGCTGGACTAACTAAATAATATGTAATATGAGCACGGCAGGGAAGTTTGTGGACTGGTGGTGGCGGTGGAAAAAGGGACTCTGTTCCTATTCCTCCTGTTTCTTAAAGCCCCGCACCTCGTCCTATTCATTCTCTTCACTTACGCTACATACTACAACTATTATTACAAACTATTGCACCACTTTACGTGAGTTTATAACACAATCCTCTTCTTCTTGTTCCAGTTTATGTAGAACCTCTTATTCTTGCTCCACTCATTGTCGTCTTCCGTGAAATACTGAAAGTTGAAACTTTAGAGTTCAGAGTTGAAGTTAAAATGAAGCTCAATTCTGTGAGTTGCGAATTCTGATGTGACTTGGCCGGCTACTGTTGTACAGCAACGGCAGGGCAGTAGCAAAGCAGAGAAGAAAATGCAATACAAAATCTCTGCTTCAAAATTTTGAAGTGAGAGAGGGAAGCAAATAGGATCTCCAGTTCCTTTTTTATCATGTACACGTCCGTAATGGTGTTCCAAAAGCATCTCTTCTAGATAGGTATTTATATGAGGTACACATAAATGATAAGTACAAAACAGCTACAAAACTCCATTTCATGCTCGCCCAATCCTGGAAAGCCCACACACATGCATGCAAGGATTTTTTTTTACTCGAGTTGTGGTGGTGGCGGAATATATGGTCAGAAGAAAGATGAAACCAAGTGTAAGTGTAGACTTATTACTCAGAGGAGAAGTTACAAAAGAAAAAAGAAATCTGAAAACGCATATATGCATAAAGAAAAACGAAATGTGGAACTCATACTAATGCAAGTTTTTCCAGAAGAGGCTCGCCTGATATGATGGTGGTGGTATCTGGAAATAGAAAAAGCCGACAACGGGGTAGAGAAAAAATATCTTTACCACGGCACACCACCACCACACTGTTTTATCACAAACTATCATCATCATCAAAATGGAATATGTATGCTTTACAGGCCACAGGAAGACCTCATGGACTTTCCTCATGAATATATGGGATCTCCCCAAAGACCATGTCTCACATTTTTATAATATATTCACATTGAACTTTTTAAATCACCGTATTTTTTCAACCGTAATGCTCGTCCTGACTTTATTATAGGCAAAAGAAGCATGATCTTTTTGAAGTGTTAATACATTATGTATTATTAGTACTGTTGCTGGATGGGATGCATGATATCACCATTTTTCTACTGTTAGTGGGTTATCGGAAGATATATCGACAGTAACACTCCGTGCATGTTTGTAAAAAGCACAGCCGTCACATAGTCAGTAGTCACACACTATCAAACAGATATACAGACAGATAGCACTGATATTTTTTCTGATATTATTGGCCTAACGGCCTCAGTAACTAACGATGTGTCAGCAAGGAATATTGTAAAAAGACGCTCTTTTGGGATCAATAAATTTCTAAAGATAATGCAGCTCCTCTCTGTAGAGAATAGGAAAAGTGTGTAAATGTGTAAGATTGGCTACGAAGAGGACAAGCGAATTTAATAATAAATGGATCCCATGAATGTATGTACATATATAATATGTAGTACAATAACATTCACAAGAAGAAAAAGAAAAAGTGATAATGGATTTTCCTATATCATCATCATCGAGATGTAGTAGCCAACTTTCACAGTTGAGAACTGGATCCTAATTTCCGTGCATGGAAAACTTTTTTATACCTCACATTTCCACTTTTCCGCAAGCAATATGCCATATATCTTTCACGCACACCTGCTCCGCATTCAAGTTTCACATTTTATTTCAAATACAACGTGCACCCTGCTAGCAGCAGCAATACCAATATCTCAGGAACATGAGCGGCAGCAAAGGAAAGAGTTAAGCAAGAAAATCAGATTGAAAACGGGAAAAGGCTTTTCCTGGTACTCATTATCAGAGTAACCTCATAAAATATACATTTCCTCCAGTCTCAGTACAAAAAAGGAAGGGAACTTGCTGTGCTAAGCTATTATTATTACCATATTATTACTAGATGCTCTAGATTGCCTATTAAAGTCCCTACTCTGGAGAGAAAGAGATAGATGTGGTTCCTTTCAATTGGGCGAGACTTGGAAAATACAGTAGTGGTCACAATAATGCTCACTTGTGGATTCCAAGCAGTAGCAGAGTAATAATTAGACCATGTGCAATTAAGAAAATAGCTTTTATGTAGAGAAGATAATAAGAATTTGCTAGTACACCACAGCGACAGCTTGTGAAGGCCACAAACCTTCGCGTCGACCCAAGTGTACTCTAAGAGTTTCAACCAAGATGTGAAAACTTTCTGACAGCTCTACATTATATTATGGCATAATAATGACTATCAACCTGATTGCCTGTGACGCTCAGATATCTCATTGTCGCAAGCCATTTCACCATGAACGTGCTCGGGAAGATGCTACCGTCAAACCTAATTTTATGAAAATACTTTCTCTCAAAAAAAGAACAGAATGGAATAGAGCATGTTGGTTACTTAGAATGTCGCTTCTTGAAAATCTATCTTGATGATGGATAAGCCAACATGAAGAATTCGGCATGAGGAATATTGATGAGCACCACTCACCTTATACCGTTTCTCTTTCCATTTCTTTAAATACAGCATGAACAAGATTCTTTTATCTGTGTTTTACGTAAAGACATTGTATAAATCAGAACAGTCGGGTTAAAAGCACAAAATTGCCATTAAATTGAATTACTTACACGAAATAAAATTCCCGTCCTTAAATTGGATAAAACGTTATGATATATGAGGATATATTGTGCTAAAAGCATTTTGTTAAAGAATTCCAAAGAGAAAAGAAAAACGCTGAAATACTCTAAGACTGTTTTTATTCTGTACCCTGTTTGGTTATCCTAAATCTAAAACGCGTATCAGCAACAACGTTTAAACATGTACACACTTTCCAGAGAGCGAATCGAATCTATTACATAACATTTTTTACTTCAAACTTCCGTGTATCCACTGCGTCCAAACTTTTTCCACAAAAGATAGCCCGCTCCAGCAGCAACAAGCACGGCAAGAGCAGCATATCCAACTATAGACATTACGGACGACAGCGTATCCTTTGTACAAGGCTGGCCTACCGAAATTAAAATAAGAAACAATAGCATGATCATTTGAGTTACTACAAAGCTATTTCCGGGAAACTTTCTTTAGTAAAGTTTTAAAATGGGTGCATTGTTCCATATTCTGTCAGACTAGTAATTGCTCAACAATTTTATCATTTCTTAAATAGATTAACATGTCTCCTTTCTTGACTTCTTGGTATACAGGCAGTACTACTTACTTTCATTAAAATTTGCATCCGTGCCGTTGTGGAAAGCCTCCACTTGAATGCCGCTCATCTCTAGATAAACACTGCCAGTGTTATCAGCAGCCAGAGATTGAAAGGCCTCGCATGAGTATGAATTATGCAAAGTTGTACTCATGTACCCGGGTTGTCGTACCGAGATATAGAAGGTTTGACCTGTATAATAAAAAGCAAATTATACCCGTATTATATGAAACGTGACTCGAGTAAAATGATTTTTATCATTGGAATCGAACGTTATTATGGGAGGAGGGGGAGAGATAGAAAAGATTTTTTGATACTGAAATCGGAAACGCTGCTTCGGTCTACTAATTTTTTAGGGAAATGACTTCGCATAAATTTAGATGAGTGTAATAAAAGGATTCCGACAAACCTGATGAGGTTGAACTTGGAGAAGAATCACCGCGAGCTGGGCTGTTTGTACCATTACCATCATTAGGATTCTCGACAGTTAGTCGCCCAAAAATTGTGGTTAGCGAGTAACTTCCCTCACCCGTGTCAACTCCAGCATCATAAATAGGATTTTTTATGAACATGAAAGTCAAATTGTTTTTGTCCCATGTAAGAACCAGTGAGTTAATAAATGGACCACAACTCCCACTGGCTTTTGCAGTGGTTGGAATGTTCACTTTATCTGAAACGGTCTAAACGTAGACAAAAGTGCCAAACATAAAATATAGTATGCTTCTAAGGCGCAATCAAGGCTTCAATGTTAAACGTATTTTTGAAATAATGGCTCAAAATGAACGTATATGTACGCATCTACATACGTCTCCCGCCGGTGGGGTGTATGAGACCGCAAAAGTGAAATTTCCCCGTAGAAGCAAGCAAGTTGAGTTGGATGACTTTACGGTCCATGTTGGGACATTTACTGGAACGGGAGCTGGAGGAGAAGAAGTGGTCGTTGGCATCAGTGTCGTCGGCGACTTTGATGTGGCTGGCGTCGTTGCAGATGTTGTTGTCGTTATCGGTGCAGTCGTAGTGGTAGTATTTTCCGCAATATCAGATTGAGCATTGGAAGAGCCTTGGGCAATTTTTAAAACACAGTCCAATTATATCTCCAAATTCAATGGCACGCAGTACCCAGTACCCTTCAGAGTATTTCGATGGGAATGCGGATTTCAGTTTAAGTTTTTGAAAGACAAGTGTACATACCTAATAGGATGGCAAGGACGAGACCCCAAAGTACCGTCATGATGTCGAAATACAAAAGTTGCTGCAACCGATAGTTAGAATTTTTTAAACTACGAAAACTTTTCACTACCATCAAGAAGAACAGAAAATTTCAAGAAATTACTTTTTGTTTTTGTTGCCAACCATATCCCAGCAGACTCACTACTTATACCATTTTCATAAAAAAGAATTTGGTTACATAACATGTACATAAAAGTGCATGCATGCCTGTTTTCACATGACAATCCGCAGTATTTGGAAGGATTTTCTTGTACTGCCGGAAGGCATACCTTCGTTTTTTCTGGATGAAATTGTAATAATATTATGGTCTATGATGCAAACAAGCACCATTATCATGCGCCATGCTATTTTTGCTGTGCAACAATCTTAAAGTAGTATAAGGTAGGTAGGTAGAAGGCAAACAGAATTTCAGACTTTACGGTTTACGTACTTACGTAAGTAGGTTGGTTGTAGATATAATAGCCGATTCCCAATGCGGTACTTTACCGTGAAGTCTAGCAAGAGCAAAGATGAAACTCGTTTGGTTAGCTAACTGAAAACCTGAAATCAAGCCTGATGCAAGCATGAAGAAGTCGTATAACATCCATCTAACTAATTGGTTTTATGCCTGTCTCCAGCAGACTCTAGCAGCAGAATGTTTATGTTAAAGTAGTCGAAAAGTCGAACAATGTTAAATGTTGCACGTAAGTAATATGCGCACATTATATAACCTGCTGTACACATGCAACTTATCTTATAGTCAACAGAAGTGGTGCTAACAAGCCAATTTTTTTACCTCACCGATTACTCAGTCAGCAGCCAGAGACACCAAATGAAATAGAAACCTGAATCCAAAGAATGTGTGTTGAATATAGTATTTTGTGTTTACGACGAATTTTCCTATGGCCTCTGACAACAGCAGACAACAGGTTCTCTTTCTACTTGGCAGACTTATTCATGCCCTCAGTGAAAGCAAGTAGCAAGAATTCAGAGAAAGTAATTTCTTTAATAACCTATAAATAGATTTTACAGCGCAATGACAATGATTCTTTTGCAGACTACCTGGCACTACACCAACTTCATTTCATTGTTTTGCTTGTGAATTTCGGTTTCTATAAATATTATATATTCATGAGACTAGTAGTGTGATCATCTTCTAAAACGCTTTAAAAGTATAACTACTGATTTCACATTTCCGGGTGAAAGCATGTTGCGAATAACTTGCTCTTTTTTATCTATTGAATTTTCAGCACCATTTATAAATTGATTTATATTTTCAGTATTTATAGCCTCGGATAGAACTTTCTGTAACTAGTGGCTTGGATTTGGTGCTACTGGAAGATTTTGGCTTGGCTTATCTTTGTTAAGTATTGTACCCCTTGACACAAAGCAAAAGTAAATCTCTTTGCTCCTTCCTGGTATAGCAGTACTACCTAGTGTTCTCGCTCTATTAAAGAACTGGGACAAATTCTGGGGCGAATGCTTGTAGAGGACTTTGCTTACTCGCATACAGGTACTAAATATGCTTGTCATAAAAATACTGTTGTCGTTATACGAAGCAGCATGGTTGACAATTATTATACATGCACATTTTTAGCAGAGAAAATCGAAAAATTCAACCAGCGATTTGCTTTCGCTAAGTGAAAATTGTCCTATGTAGAGCTAGATACACAAGTATGTTTTTCAAGTATATTTTGATAAGTATATTATTATTTTGCTTAAAGATTTTAGCCCTTAAGCTATTGCAAATAGTATAAGATACACGATTCCAATTCTTATATCCCTCCATTCAATGTCCTTCAATATATTTCCATATACATTTTTCATAAGTTATCCAATAATGATGTTATCTATAATATTCTCGCTCAGAAGGATCATAAAAGTAGACCTACGAGTTTGTGGGGTATTATAGGATTGTGTTACTGTGAAAAACCCCTACGATGAGATTGTCATGGAATGGGTTATTTTACCGTTAATTGCTCTTTCGAAAATAAAAATCATATCCAAAAAGTTTAAACGAAGGACTCTGACCACACTCTGACCCTTCACCGCATTTGATGAGCAGGAGCAGAACGTTTGCTCAGGTGTCTATTCATTCCTGATTTAATTCAGTGTTGTTAAAATGGCAACCACAAAGGTGTACCCGGCCGATATCAAAGCTAAGACATTTTTAGAAACAGCTAATGTTCGCACAACACAGACAAAAACTAACAAAACAGGCCCACCTAAGCCCACTTTTCATGAACATGAATCTAAAGATTTGAAACCGGACGAACAGTTATCGAAAATTCGGAGCTCCTTTCAGGATCTTGTAATTTACAATGACCAGGGACAACCATCTATCGATATAAATCGCCTTGTCTATAAGCCGAAAAAAGCGTAAGTCTTTTATTGTAATTTCGAAAGTTTTATATCCAAAATAAACACTCATAATAATAATATATCAATCGGCAATCAACTGCTTCCAGAAAGCACTTAAGAGAAAAGGAAAAGCTTTCGTGGTACCTTCCGGATTACGTTTTCATTATTTTTAATTTTTTGTGTTTGGTAAGAAACAAGTGAAATAATCGAATTTCATCTATAAAATCTCTACATAAAACGTAAAACGATATTTTATATTATAGTTCATTATGATGTCTCCTTCAAATTATGCTTTTACATTTAGACGTATTCAACTTACTTTTTTCTGAATGGTTTAACGATAATTAGTTGGAGGAACAGGTAATCTTATAGGCACTTCCCAAAATCTTATTATGTCGTGTTATTACTTTTTAAGCAATGTTAGATACACTTCACATTATCACATTGTACTTTGTCATTGTTCACACGAAACCTTTTAGAAACGTGTCATATTGTTACTTGGATTTACAGCATGGAGACGTTTCTTCTTAGAAATTGCGACTCGGCTTGCAGCTGTGATGATGAAATGACCGAAGAAATTTGCCGGACAGTTAAAAAAGAATATGGACTAAATAAGGAAATGATACCATACTCAATCATAAGATTCAACGGTTTTACTGATGTTGGTAAGCATGGGCTTGCATTGCTGAGTGTAGGACTGTTCAATATTCTGAACATTATCATAGGGATATTCGCATGCCTGGATGGTAGTAAAAATTTGCTTATTTCTGTAAGTTGTTTGGGGATACTTGAGATATACACCCGCAGTACAAATTACATAACTTTCTTTAAGTGAAATCATGTATGTTGGGAAAAATAGTTCGCGAATACCATGCATTTGTGAATGTAAAACATATGAATTTAACTATTTGCAGCATTTAGTCTTTGATGTCATTCTTTTTGTTTTTGAAGTCGGGCTGGTACTCATCTTACTTTTAACGGGAAGATGTGAAGAAAAAGATATAAAAATTATAAAATTATTCCTAGAAAGGCGTGTAAAAAACTATGCGAAGGATGAACCAGGCGACTTGGTTAAGAAAGATACAACTGAGCTAGATTTAATACAAATATCTGTATGTATTCTCAGTACTCTAAAGTGATGGAAAAAATTAATAGACAGCAATGCATTTGGGAATTTTCACATAGCGTATTTATTTTATCACATTTCCCCCTCTATATGTTAGTTGACCTGTTGCGGGGTTGGGAACTGGACAGATTACTTACCCCGAAGTACATGGAAAAATGGAGAATTGATTGAGAGGTCGGTAGTTGAACGTTACAACTTAGACAAAAGTGATTTAATCATTCCGTCAAGTTGCTGTCGCCAGTGGTGGATTAGAAACATTTACTGTGCTCACGGATCTCACATGTGGACTTATCCAACTGCTACTGATCTCCAGGCTCATCAGTTCAGACAACGAATAAGCCAATGGGTCAGTCAACTTACATGACATGACATGGAAGGAAAATAACCTAGTGATTTGCACTGTATAAACATTTTTGCCATTTTTCTTGAAAACATAACTTTTCATTTTTTTACTGCAGGGATGCCTTCCAAAAATGGTTGGATTATGTAGGAACATGGTGGCAATGGCAGGAACGGGAGGTCTGGTTGCATGCATTTTTCACTTCCTTCTTTCCGTTGTGCGGCACATTTGCGCAATAAAACAGATTCAGATCATCAATACATTAACCAGGGAAAGGAAGAGAATCTTTCGACACAAAGAAGCTTACTTTGAAGGGGAAGAGAGAGAAAGGGAGGACGAAAAGGGCATGTTCCCTAGCATGTCTACACTGTTTGAAATATTTTCTGACGGCTCTGATGCCGGCATTTCTCCGTCCAACCTTATGACCTCACAAATTCCATTTCCACCAAACGAAAAGGAACTAGCTACCATGAAATCAAGGCAGGATTTTAATAAGCTTCAGACTTCTATGAGAAGCACTCATGTTAACAACTGGGTTAACACAGGTCGAGCATTTGTTGAGGGTAAGGAAGCTACACACAAAAAGAGCAACATCAAAGACGAGCCATCGCTTATGAGAAACAGGAAGATAGATTTGGAAAGGCAAGAGGAGCTCGCTGATATGCAGCACGCTAGTAGTCATCATGATCATCAAAGAGAATATGAGTATCATCACGGAAGAAAGAAAGATGCTGACAAGAAGGATGAGGATGTAA
Source organism: Entomobrya corticalis (assembly GCA_034694325.1). Lineage (NCBI taxonomy): Eukaryota > Metazoa > Arthropoda > Collembola > Entomobryomorpha > Entomobryidae > Entomobrya > Entomobrya corticalis. Next base: position 17,206 of record JAQFYG010000474.1, on the reverse strand, counting down.
ATGCACTTGATGTATTGAAGTTGATTCAACATGTCAAACGTGAATAAGTGAACATGTGGAAATATACATAAATGCAGTAATTCAGTAAAAATGGATTTTATTTGAATTTTAAAAGAAAAGTTTGGTAGAGTTGCAAAAATACTTTCCCATATCACAAAATTGATAACTTTTTCACTTCATTGTTGTGGCTTACGCTTTGTCTTTGAAAATATCTCTATTGCCTTCTGCTTATTTTTTATTTTGTCGCTCTCAGACTGAACTCGCTGTGGAATTACTTCTGCTTTTTTTGGAGTCAACCGGTTTGGACTGCTGCTGCTGGTACTTGCTGCAACGCTACTAGAAGATGCCGTTACTACCTGATGTTTATTCCGTGTGTCTACGTTTTCCCCAGTCAAACTGTTATTTTCTTTTCTGTGGACTACACGCTTAGTTGCTTGTTTCTGGAGGGCCGGTTTTTTAGTTCTTGTTTCTGTTTCCACATCACTGTCAGATTCAGAGCTCAAGTTTAGCTCGTGAGACTCTAAACCAACACGTTTAAGTCTTTTCACTGCGGTCTGTATTCTTTTGCTACCTTTCTTCCTTTTTCCACAATTCAGGCTGGGCATCTTCCCAAATGATATATAGGAATCTAGAGTTAATTGGCGTGACTGATCTGGTTCACATTGGCGTTTCTTCAAAACAGGAAGCAACAAAGAATCACATTTGGATTGCTCCCAGCCAAACTTTTGCTTCGTGTAGGTTCTTATTGCATCCAAGTCCGGATTACTGAAATTCAACATTTCGGCAGTTAAAATACAAGATACAACAGAGTAAAAAATAAGTACATATGAAACGCTACGCTGAATAGAAACTCACCCCCATTTAATTTTTTCCGTAGATGTGTCAATCGTAGGATTTACAAAGGCATCATAGACAGCCTTGCTAGGAAAGCCTATAAAGTAATGTCGAACGACAGCAGTTTTATAAGCATATTTGGGGAACCTGAGACGGAAAGATGTTTTTCTGATACAACTGTATAATGAATATTCATCTCTACCTGGACGGAGTTTCAACTTTCTTAATTTTTCCCTCAACTTTGATCCAGCAAATAAGTCCAATGGTTTAGATTGAATTTCATCCCACCACTCCCGAAACTTAAGTAAAATTTCAAAACTTTCAACCTCTGTAGAAGCAAACTCAGACAAAATTTCCAAACCCAGTACTGGGCCCACACCCTGAATACCATCCGAATAGTCACTGCCAATCATGATAGCTAATACGATGAGCTTCTCACGGTCTAAATCTTAAAAAGAACGAAAAGAAAAACTATCACAAAACAGTCAATAGATAAATTGATAACAAAATCAAATTGTAACTCAACATCTGTAAGCTTTCATTCTGTCTCTAGACTCTTACTTAGAACTCGCTGAATATCAGCAGCTTGGTACAACTCAACGTGTTTTTGACCCTGCGAGAAAAAGTTTTTGTAAACTCTTTGACCACCAAAAAGCCATACGTCACTGTCATCAGTAATAGTTCCGTCAGTTAGACAAGCTCTGTCCAAAAATGCACACTGTGACTCTGCTTCAGTTGGGCTGATGATATAAGGTATGCCAAATAGAGCGATAAGTTCCTGTAACAGATTTATCAGAAATACATATACATACATATATATATAAATGTATATGAGAAATTGTTTTTTAAAAACTTTTTTGGACAATTTTCGAAGAAAATCTGTTTGGGAGAAAGTAAAAATGAACATGGGACAAACCTGAGTTTCTAACTGCATTTGATCAGATATACTTGTAGCTATCCTTTCCTGTTGGCCCATCTCGGAATGCAATTTCCCAAGTTTGCTGTTCAGTTGTTCCTAATGATATGAAATAAAAGTTTGAGAATAGCTTCAATAGCTGCATAAAATTGCCATCTGCTGGCAATACTCAATTATTTTGTTTTTTACCTGTGCTTGCATATAATCTGCTGTAATCATTCTGACTGGAACATCTTGTTTCTCATTAGTATTATCGCGTACTCCAGAGTCTAAAACATGATTAGCAGAGGTAGATGCTTTTTCTTTACTCATATCATTATAACTAGCGTTTGAATGCTTGTTGCCCGTTAAACTGCCTGATGCCACTTTAAACGTTTCCGATACAGCAGTTTCCTTCATCACCATTTCCATAAGATCAGCCTCAATTTCACTATCTGAATCCCATTTCTCTTCGAAGTTCGGTTTACTAGGTGAAAGCACAACGGGCTGCGTCACATCAGTTGCTGTCGTTAAAATGCTTTCATGCTTATCCTCAGCATTACACATAGCAGATTCCGGATTTTTTGCCTTTTCCAAAAATATATCAGCAAACATGTCGTTTTCATCAGGAGCTAAACTTTTGATTGCAGCAAGATCAATTGTAGCGACTGTACCGGAAGCCTTTATTGAAGTGATCTGATTCTCTTCACCAACTTCTTCGAAGTCATCATCGTTGTCACTCTCAGAACAGTTGCTTTCTTCAACCGTCTTTGTAGAGAATTCGTTTTGCTTTTTAGAATCTGGCGTAGATACAACTGATTTTTCAAACAAATCACAACCGTTTTCTGTTTCTGATAATGATTTGGATTGTGATTGTGGTATGTAAAATCCAACCGTATCTAAAAATTTAGCACAATGGCTTAGTTGCGAGAACTGCGCACTTATCAAATCTTTCTTTTGTTCCTCGTCAGCATTTTCGTTATTTTCAGAAAATGAATTCTTGGGGTCATTGGGAACATTATAATTCTCTGACACATCTATTCTTGGATATTTCGTAGCAGTTACATCAACATTGTCCTTTCCATTTCCGTCCTGCTTACTTGTCTCGTTTTGCCCCAAATCCCTTAGTGAAAGCTCAATAGCAAGTTTTAGTTCGGTATCCTCTTCGTCGGAAGGAGGGCTAGTCCCAATGTGCTCCTTGGTCTTGCTGTTGCTACTCTCAATAGTCTCAGTTTGTACTGAATCCGTGAAACTTGTACTTTCATTGTCACTAGAGCTATCTTCTATAAAATCATCGATTGTAATAATTTCAGGTTCTTTTGCTGAAGCAGACGTGCCTGGCTTCGGCTCCTCCTTTTCTGTTTTCCCTTTAGAAGGAGGTTGAGACTTAATTAATAAAAATCCATCGTCCCTTGATCCTGTGATTTCTGCTTGTTTATCTTCGAAATCGCTGTAATCCATTTTGAGTAGGTCATCCAAGTTCTGGACATGTATGTGTCTCTGTCCCATTTCTTGTTGAACAGATTGAATTTTCTTCTGAAGAGTTCTTCGTTTGACTAGTCTATCCATTTGAAAGCTACTGAAACTTTGAAGATCCTTTGGCATCTTTTCAAATTTACCCCATGAATTCATTTTACGTGATTCTTGCATTTCAAACAAAATCTCATGCTGTGTTTCCAAAGGCAAGGTATCAAACTCAGGAGCTTGAATGACGGAAAAATTTTCCGAATAATCAACGCCATAATGATATCCATCAGAAGGTGAGTGTTCTTCATCATCAGACTCTGAAACCGAATTCTTGATCTGAGGATTTACTTCATCTACGTCATCCTCTAATTTTGCAATTAAAGCTGCACGGAAGGCTACCAAGTCTTCATCTATTTTGCTTACATCATCCTTACTTGGTGACTGGGATGATGTATCAACTTTTCGCTTTATGGGTGAAACAGATAATGCGTCTATCTGAGCTTGCATGCGCAGCGATGGAGGCAATTTAATCTTCGCTTGACGCTGAAGCTGCTGTCGGAGGTATGCATTTAATATTTTCTGTCTTGACACTTCCGCTTTGTCAAGTGATTCTATTTTCCGTTGTCGTCTGGCAGCTAATGTTTGACGCTTCAACATAGGGACACCACCGTCAAAAACAAAAACCGGCTTGATACCGTCGTTCAAAAGCTTGCAAACCCGATGAAAAATTCCAAGTAGGTGAGCGTTGGGAAGAGGATTTCCATCTTTGTCTCGGAATCCCTTCACCAACTGATGAAGCCAAATGGATACATCTGTGAAATTGTATAAATAATAAGATAATAGAAAAAATGCAAATTGTGCAAACACTTAAGGCTTTTGATAAAGGGGCCCTAAATATAATTGATGATAGACCTTCCCAATCATGTATGTTTCAAGTCTTCATTATATCTGCCTATTTCATGTTTATGTTTTAAGGAATAAATATGTGGAATGAACATAAACTAAAAATGGGAAATACCCTTCATTTTTTATCTCTAAGCTTTAAACAATGCATTTATTAAATTTTATTCATTCTTATTTTTAGTTAGTATAAACATGACAAATTTTCATATAAGACACCTTAATACAAATAATTAACGAATACAAGAAAACTTTTTGCAAGCTAAAGATGTAAAATTTCCTGGGAAAACAGCAACAGGCAAATTATCGACTGGAGAGTGAATTCTAATCTGCCGTAAATGAGTGTCACGCCCATTCTGATGATTGCTCAGAACTGCAAGCTGAAGCATAAATGTTCGAATTGGTCTATCCCGTATGTCCTTAAGGAAAATTTGCACCCAACCGCTTGGCTCAGAAAATTCAACCAATTCAACTTCTTGCAAATCATTGAAGTGAGTGCCACAACGAATTGAAATTTTACTGGGTGTATAACTTTCATCAAGTTTGAAATCTGTATATATGCAGATATCTCGGATGGTCATTTTTCGACGAAACTGAATATTTACTAAATGGGGAAGCTGTCCGTCCGACTGCCAGTAGTTTTCTAATGACTGATCTCTTAATTGATCAACTCCAAACCCAGGTTTACACGATGAAAGGGACCAAATGGCTTGACACCCTACTTCTCTAATTAAACCAGATCTTTCATCCTTCATGGGATCTATGTCGTCACCAGTTCGATACCTACCATTAACTGGTGGAGTTGACGGTGGGCGATTGGCCTGTGCAAGTGCAGGCGTTGCGGCGGCAGCCATTTCAGTATATACCAAACCTTAATTCCAACTTTAGAAGAACACAAGTGCAAGTCACAGAAATGCACAACTACGGACGTTAACTAAATAGTTACTAGAAACTTTTAAATTAATAAACTTATAACAACAACTTTGGCCTTTACAGACCAGACAGAGACAGTCTAAATTGTATCCATAATTTCATGAACTAATTGTGCAAACAATTCACTGTCATTTTCAATTTCTTTCTAACATCCAAACAAAAAGTCACACTTTGAACATTAAATTCACGTAATTAAAGGATATAGGTTGTCTTTTCTCACGTTGATTGAAATGACGTGTCTACCGGGGACCATTGCTAATCCTAACACTCTAGGTTCACCTGTCATAGAATCGCTTGAATATTCCGTCGCAGAACCAATAATTATATTTGCATCCCTATCAACACACAAAAAGTTTCCTGTGAGAGTTCTACCGTCGGTAAGAATGATTTTCATCCATTTATTTAAAAGTGTCTGTAAAAGTTCCTTCCCTTGTAAGTCTGAAACTTCCTCCATATCAATGCTTATGACTCAGTTTTCTGATTGTAACACTGATTAATCTTCTTTACGCTGTTGCTGCTCTGAAAAATTCAAGGGAAAATTACCCGTTAAATATGTAATAACTTGTGAAATCAACCCAATGATGATATGAAAACCCTAAATTCAACTTCCTAAGATCAAAAATGCGTTTGAAAAAAAACACCAGCTTTGAATCGTTGCCGATACAGATATAATATAGTTCTGTGTTGATTTTGTAATTCACATATTATTAAAAACAGGGCTTGACTAGAACTCCCCTAGCCATAATTTATTTGCACAATGCATAGCAAATTCTAATAATGAAACAAATGGGCCCAGTTTAGTCATCAAGTGTGAATGAAGCAGTGAAAAGTAATCGGAAGCTATTCATAAAGAAACTTACCGACTGCTAAAACCTTTCCCCTAAGCGAGTGGATATTCACAGGACGTCCGGTAGGCTCCAAAACTTGCCACAGGCCATGGATTCCCATATCTTAGTTCATCTAACAAATGAATGAGAAATTAGGCGACAAACGCCTCGTGACGCCTCTCCTCCCCCAAATTTAAAGTCTTCTTAGCCTTTCAACGTTTCAACAGCTACTTCGAATTTCTGCAACGAGTTAAAATAAAAGATAACATAACATAAATTATGTAGATAAAAATAATAATGTAAATAATGAATCAAGTCAATCAAGTCATCGAAGAAAGATAAACGTCAAATGTTGAATGTAAGAAAACTGGCTGGTAACTAATATCTTCTAGTTTGGCAAACAGTTTGCGGCTTACAATAATTAATAGTCATGCAAAATTTAGTCAACTCGTTATTCTAAAGTTTACGGGTTTGAGTAGTTTTAACTTTTCAACAATATTTTTGGTTGCAGCTTTAATCAAAATAATAAATTCCTCTGTATAATTATTCTTACCTCTTTCTTTGTCAAGCAATATAATTATCCCGATGCTAGTGTGTGAATGTCTAATCGTGGTAGTGGTGAACTATGAACAGTAAAGTAAAGTCAAGTGAAACTTGTTACAGATTTACAGTTTGAAACTGACGATTTCAAAAATTTGTACAATCAATCCAATGGGTCCTTGTGTATAACAAACAACATTTTTCTCTCATCCAATTCGTCTTGTCGTAGTTTCATCTGCTGTTCTGGACGTTTTTCGTCGCTTTTTATGGTAAATACAACAACGAGAAGCAGCACACTGCACTGCGGTATGTTATGTTCTGTGTGCTTTCAACAGGGAACAAACAGAGATGCACTACTACACATTAGTGAGTGTGTACAAGGAATCTGCACATGCACAACTGTTCATTGTTTACTAATAAATCAGAAGTATGAGACCGGGAAGGAAAACTTGGTATACTAATAGCACAGCCGACTTAAGGAATTGAAGGCCTTTTGACTGCTTTGTTAAATTGGTTCAATAATGGCTTCAATTTTAATTAAAAATTGAAAAGTACAAAAGTAATTCCTCGCATTATTCGAAGCATCTTAAATCTATCAATAAAACTGTCAACGTGTCAACTGTTGTAAACATAGCCACCTTCAATTTAGAACATCAAAATCAACAATGGTAACTCGCTTTAGAGGAAGTATGCTGGGGGGTTTGTTGGGGGATTGTTTAGGTATTTGGTGATTTATTTGATAATTGACAATTTTTGGCATGTTTGCTGATATACAGATTATGTTGTTGCTGCTTTGATTAAAACGACAAACAGTCACCGTTGTATGGTATCAGTCTCGTAATGTATAATATGAAGTGCAAGTGTTTAAAATTTTAAAAAAATGCTTTTAAACAATATAACACAGGAGGTCCTTTTGAGGGAGAGCAAATGGTTGGGAGAGTGCATCTACAAAATTACTTTTCTCAGCTTTCGGATCCCAAAAAGAGGCGTGCGTAAACAAATTTTTATAATCTTTCTTTGAATGCGGCATCTTGTCATTTCGTGTAATGCTCATTTATTTTTTAAATATGAAATCTCACTTTGTTTTAAAGTAAAATTTTTATCAATGACTTTGATTTCGTAGTTCCATTTAAGCCTTACACCGATGATACCGCAATGACAAAGTCCGTTGCACTTTCGCTGGCGGAATGCAAAGGTTACAATGCACAAGATATGGCAATAAGGTCTGAATTTAAAAAAAAACTAGCATTGATATGTAGATATGCTATAGATAATATTAATTGTACTCTTCTGTACGTTGCAAATTTACGTGTTTTGAAATCTAGATTCACTCAAGAGTATTTCAAAGAACCGAGACGAGGGTATGGTTCTGCCATTCATGATGTCTTCGTGGGACTCAAAAATTCAAAATGTGAGGACCCATACAGACCAGCACAGGTGTCAATATTTTAAACAATTTTCAGCATTTTTGTTGGGTGTTTTCCATAATCGTGCGTTCTTCAGTGAATTTTGCTCCTTTTTAGAGACAATTTCAAGGAATGGGGTCCTACGGAAATGGTGCTGCCATGCGGGTCCATCCCATTGCGCTGATGTATCGCCAAGATGAACAGCAAGCTATCGACATTGCAACTTCACAATCAAAAATCACTCATTCTCACAAGCTCGGCTATCAAGGCGCAACCCTTCAATGTTTAGCTGTTAGAATGGCATTGACAGTTGACGCAGAGAACATTAATGTAATCAAGTTTGCGGATGATCTTATCAATAAGATGAAGCACATTGAAAGTTTAGACTCAGATAAAAATCCAATGGAAGAAAGTACTGGTGAAGATCATGATGCTCCTTGGAACACTACATCTTACGCAAAGCGTTTAGAAACTGTCAAAAAGTTCTTAGCGCAGCCGGAGCCTCCACCGATGGAAGAGGTTCACGGTCTATTAGGGGTTGATGTGTCAGCCTTAAGGTCTGTCCCCACTGCAATATATTGCTTTCTAGCGTCCCAAAACCCCTTATCTGGAATTGAGGTAAATGTCAGAAAATCTATATTTTCTGAATGTCATCAAAATGTACTGCATATATAAGTTGAGCTGACTTTTAATAGTCAGAATCTGGATTAATGCATGTCAATATTTTTTACAGTGCCAAAATAAACTTCAAAGATGTCTCCATTTTGCCATTAGCTTGGGAGGCGATACTGGTAATCTTAATACATTTACTTAGATTTTTTAAGCTTTTTATTGCTTGAAATGGTTAGGTTTTATTTATTGCGTTACAGGATATATTTACTTTCTAAAACGTTTAAAATGACTTTAAAGCTTTTATATTCATATTTGCAGATACTATTGCCGCAATGGCAGGTGCCATATCAGGCGCTCAGGTTGGTGAAGACGGTGTCCCGCAACATTTGCTCAGACATTGCGAAGCAGTTAAAGACGTTTTGACCTGGTCTGACAGGTTGTTTGAAGCATCGCAGAATGCACAGAGAGAATCAAAAACAAGGCAAAGCAGTTAATAAATCATTTATGAACAATTTGTGTGCAGTAATAAGGAAGTAGAAAAGAGGAAAGGAAATAAATTATGTGAGATATAAATTTGTTAAACTTATGACAGAATTTTAAAGATAAATTAAAGTAACTAGTCATCATAATAACCTTAAACTCACAGATAGTTTGTGTGCTCAATTTTAAAAATCTTTATTTCAATATGCCATGATCAGTACTGACCTCGATTGAACTCTTGCTTCTTCACAAAATGACAGAATGATAATGCCAAGAAGCTTCCAATATCAATATCATGTTTCACAGACAATCTGAAAAACATTGACAACAGATACCCCTTGTATAAAATGTTTGCTAATGCATTTGGTTTGAAATGTTCTTTATGTATACCGTGCATTTCCGACGAGACCCGATTTATTATGTTTATATACATTTCCACATGACGGGCTCCATGAAAAAGTTGGAGACTCAGCTGGAGATTTTTGTTCAACGCTTGCAAAAACAGCAAGTGAAATCAGTTCTTCCAAGTGGTCACGGTCACACATGAAAATCCTACTTCCAAATCTAATAATCATGACTTCCATGGATTTTTAAACAAAGACAACATAATGTCCAATAGAAGCGTACAAACAAACTCATAGTCAAATAACATAAATTGCATTTTTCATATATATTTTCAATAAATTGAAGCATTAAAAATTATGTGTATACTCAAATAAAATAAAAAACGTTCAAAATTTGTTGTGACCAGTGACTCAGATTGACACGCATCACATATATTTGCTTGCACATTTATGGGTTGTTTGAACAAGGGAGTTCATGAAATTTGTGCTACGGCTACAAAAGTCTTATCTTTAGCTTTCCAGATAAGATAAAATGCTTGGAGCAGTATAGCAGCACCAGGACGTTTTACAACAGTAATACATAATGCAGAGCTGAATTAGGTATAAATATTGTGTTATGACATTCGTATGTGTTTACAATATAAAGTTTTATCATGTAAATGCCATACGTACACTATAAATTTGTAATAAAAATCATTTGTAATTCAAACTGTTTCAGATCTATTTGTACTTATTTACGCCCATATTTCCAATCTTCACATTCAAAGAAAACAAAAGACTACGCATGGGTAAATCCGCTGGATCTGATGGGTATACGACTGCGATTTCTTTTAATTTAATTATACGTGTTTTAGAACCATTTCATATAGTCAGTTCTCTTGCTGTCTGTGCCTTGTAATTATAAAATGACAATTGAACCCAGGGGTGCAGAAAACGCACCAAAGAGAATCTTGCTGGACGATGTGCATCAAAAAGTTGACCATCCTGTGGAAAATGCCAATTGGTTTTCTTTTGCCACTTTCTACTGGATGGGTGGACTAATGAATTTAGCAAACAGGTATGGTCTCACTGAAGACGATGTGCCAAACATTCCATATAAAGAAAGCTGCAATCGAAATGCAGATCAACTGGAGCAACTGTGGGTTCGTGAAATTTCACTCGCTGACATGCGTAGCAGCTCTCGACCAAGTTTTGCCAGAGTTGCTTGGCTATACTGTCGACGAAGGGTCTATATCACATCTCTATTCTATATAATCAGCCTTCTTCTAGGCTTTGTGACTCCGGTACTTTCACTACATTAATAGACTTATCTTGATTTAATTTTCCTTAAATTCTTTTATGACTTGGCTGAATTCTTTTACCACAACGTAGACTATCCTAATGAAAAAAGTGATGACGTTTGCTAAAAGTACAACAATCAATAAATATGATGGACTTCTTTGGGTGTCGTTGTTAGTACTTTGTGAGCTTGGGCGAGTATTTTTCTTTACACTTACATGGGCAATGAGTTACAGGTAATTTGTCTAATTCACTGTAATTCTCAGCTCTCTTTTGATGCTACCCATTTCTTACTCCTCATTAAATATTAACATTCACAGGACTGCATTTCGTCTTAAATCTGCAAGTATGGGATTGGTGTATCGCAAGTTGTTACGAACAGGAAATCTTAACGATCAAATGTCTTCCAAGGTATCGTATAATCTTTAATAATTTTTTTCATATACCTTATCATACGGTACCTGAAAACTGTTTTTTAATAGTTGTTGAATGTGATATCTGGAGATTGCGGCCGCCTGTACGAGCTTATAACCTCCGGACAAGTTTCGATTGGTGGTCCAATTGTGATGGTCATGTGCGCAATATACATTTGGTACCAGTTAGGTTGGCTTCCGCTGATTGGCTTGTCTACATTTCTGATTGCATACCCATTGCAAGTTAGTACATTTCACTCATAAAGCATAACCAATTAATCAACAATGATTCTGAGCTTTTTCATACATAATTCAAATGCATTTTACAGTATTTTCTTGCAAAAGGAAGTGGTTCAATGAAAAGAAAAGCTGTTCGAGTAAAAGATGAGAGGGTTTCTTTAATTTCTCAAGTGATCCAACATTTCAAATTTCTCAAAATGTTTGCATGGGAAAGTTACCTTTTTGATACCATATCTGGTATGTTGACTTCAAATAGATCAGTTTTCTTAAACGAATATACCTTCAAAACATTGTGCTCTTATCTATTTATATGGCAAAATACAGATCTTGTTAAATTAAAAGAATCGTTTTTGCAGATGTCCGTGAAAAGGAGCGTAGGTATCTTGTCAAAGGCCAACTGCTACAAAGTTTTAGCATTGTACTGGGTCCATCCCTGCCCCATATAGCAGCAATTTTAACTTTTCTGATATACATTTCGTCCGGAAATTCCCTCCGTCCAGATCAGGTAAAAACTATAATCAGGTTCTTAGTAGTACCTGACTGATATTGGAATGCAATGTCAACAAATATGGGATTTGGGCTTTTTGCTAATACGGGGTCCTTAATATATGCACTTTCTTTAATTTCTGCAAATGCTGCTTATTTAAAGGCGTTTTGCATTATCGCTTTGTACAATTCAAGAATCCGGCCAACATTTATGCGCATTCGTGCCGCATTTAGGGCTTGGTTTGATGCAAAAATAGCCGTGTCGAGAATTCAGGTAAATGTCAACATCCTGTTAATATACTTTCTCTATCTTTCAGTGCTTCATGCATTTTCGTGTTATTTTGTAAACAGTTAAATACATATATGGGTTTGTAGTTATAAAGCTTGAGACAGTTATTTTCTTTCCTTTTTCTGCATCAAATTTTATTTTGATACACCGAATCACATTATATCTATAGTAGACAATAAAATATTTGTCTTTAAGCTTTTGGGTTAAAATTAATTTGCTAAAGGGTTAAAATTGCAATTTAGAGTAGAAAATACTCAATCATGCTATATTTTTCATAGCATAGGTACTTTTTGTGTAATTTTATTTAAAATTGTTTTTTAATGTTTCTTCTTATTTTTTTAACACAGGCATTCACACTTCTTTTTGTTTTTTGCCTTTTATTTTTTTCCATCCGAATGTTTTCCCAACTTTATGATTGTTTGTATTCTTTCCGGATTATTAGCGAGAGAATGAAGGTACCAATGTTTTGTTCTGACTAAAATCTTCGCCACATGCAAGCTATGCATGTTTCTTACTGTTTGGCATTCCATTCCATTAATATTCCATTTTATAGAGTCTATTGATACTTCCGGAAGCGAAAGATCCAAACGACAACACTTGTGGTATCAATAACGCTGCCATTGACCTAGCATTGCGACTTGAAAGCTTTAGTGTGATACGTAGGGGACCACACACCCGTGAAAGCAAAAATCAAACGGAACGAAAAGGGAAAAAATCTAAGAAAGCGATAAGCCGACTAAAGGAACAAGCAAAGAACATTAACAGCATAGAAAGGCTAATGGACAACGGAGACAACGATCATGGAGATAGCCTGTCCTTTAGGCTCGGACCAATAGATTTACAAATCAAAAAGGCATTGCTCCAATATAATAAATAAATTATTAGCTTATGAAATTGAAATAACTTATGCTCATAATATTTTTTTAAAAATTAATGGAGAAAATTAACCTTAATTAATAGGGAAGCTTTATTGGAATTTGTGGATACGTCGGTAGCGGTACGTGTAAATTTCATGCAGTTTATATTAAACCTTGATACGCTCAAAGTATGACTACTGATGATTAAAATTGTCATTGATTTAGGAAAAACGACACTTTTGGAAACTGTCGCTGGGTCATTTACAACTGAAATTGGGACTATGAATATTTTTGGAAGAACTGCATACGTACCTCAACACCCTTGGTTATTGAAAGGAACCATAAGAGATAACATAGTCTTTGGAGAGACATTTGACTCTGTAAGGTAATGTTTCGAATGCAAAATCTTAACAACCAAATAAATGGGAAAGGCACTATTACTGATAGCATACCCATTTTATTTCCCTTTCAGGTATTACAGTTGTATCGAGTCCTGTTGTCTAATTAATGACTTTGCTGTACTTCCTCTCGGAGACCTGACTCGAGTTGATAACAACGGAATGAATCTATCTGGAGGGCAGCGTCAGCGAATTAATTTAGCACGTGCGTTATATTACCAGCAAGGGGATATATTCTTATTAGATGACCCATTGTCTGGATTAGACAATCGGGTTGCAAGAATGGTGTTTGAGGCCGCTTTCAATGGAAAACTGAGAAAGCAAAAGAAAACGATACTATTTGTTACGCATCAACTCAACTTTTTGAAGGAATGTGACGAAATCTTAGTGTTTTCTGAAGGCAAAATTGTGCAAAGAGGAACACATCAGCAGCTAATAGCCGCTGACAAAGACTCCATTTATAATGGATTATGGAATTGCTCTATACAAATTTCTAATGAAAATGAGACTGAGCTTGATCTGTAAGGATAAAGTTTGTGTTTAAAAAAAGCATCTTCTGACATTATGTCGATTATATTCAGACTTTTCTTACATGTACTGATTTAGAACGGAAGACTCTGAAATTCTTGACCTACAAATGGATGCTGGTGCAGTTGATAATGCCAAGAAGCGCCAATTGGGTAATATTACAATTCTAAACGTGTCTTCTACTGTCGGGAAAATTATTTCCACTTAAAATGTACGGTAAAAGTAACCTTCTTTTTCATTCCTATAGAATTGGAAAAGTCACGAAAAGACGTGTCGCCAAAGGTGTATCTGCTATACATAAAAAGTGCAGGTGGTTGGTTGGCATTCCTCACAATATTTATCGCTTTCGCTTTAAGTGCTGGGTCTACAGCGTTCAGTTCTTGGTGGTTAAAACATTGGTTTAGGGACGAGCAAACATTTTCTGTAAATAATGAGGTGAAGGTGACTGAAAACGGAACCGAGCACTATCTTACCGAAAATAGCACCCATATAACTACTTCCGGAGAAACTATTAGCACCGATTCTCCCAACTTTAGTTTCAATCGTAATGTATACGCCGCAGCAATTGGCCTTATTTTTATCACAAGCATCTTTCGAACAGTTTTCTTTGTGATGGTAAGAAATTAAAAATAATTGTGAAAATTGAAATTAACTGCAGAAATGTAAGAGAATTTTATTTATTTATTTGATGGCATATTTCAGACAAGTATGAAGGCTTCAAAAAGATTGCACCAGGGAATTCTTGGACAGTTCTTCTGCAGTCGTATGAGAACTTTAGAGAAAATTGGAACTGGGCAGGTTTTTAATTTGTTTGCACGCGATGTTGACGAAGGCGAGTGATCTCATACTGTCAATTTACCCATGCTGATAGCATGAATCACGCATGTAACAAAACATCGTAATGGAGTACAAACTAATTTAGATATTTTTTCTCCTTTTTAGTTGATGTAAGCTTACCAAATACTATCGAAAACTTTCTCCAAAATGTTTTTGTCGTGCTGTCCGTCTTGGGTCTTGTTACTCTCATTTTCCCCACTTTTCTGTTTTTCGCAATAATCATAATTATATTGTTTTCTTTCTACCGGAAAATCTACAAGTAAGCTTTACAGTTAATAATTTTGGGAAATACTGTACATTTTCATTTTGAAAATCATGAAAATTTTTGTGCAGCACAGCAATACGAGACTTGAAAAGAATAGAAAGCCGTCGTCGATCGCCTATTTATAATAGAATATCTGAAACCATGAAAGGGTTGGGCGTGATTCGCGCATTTAATAAAGAGAGATTGATGACTGAAGAGTGGGTAAAAGATTTCTAATCAAAACATTAAAAGTACCTTGAAAATACCTTAAATAATTTTTTAACCCCAAGTTTTCCTTTTTGAATTAGATTTGAAAAGTTGACGGACGCTGCCTGCTCAGTATCATACATTTTCTCATCTTCTGTGAGATGGCTATCAATACGTTTGGACACACTTGCAGGTAGCAAAGTTCTGGTGGTTGCTCTAAATATATCAAAGGATGATTTTTATGAGTCTTTTTACTTTTGTATTTCAGTTATGATTACCGGAGCAGTAGCATCCCTGGTTTTTATGTTCCACGATTCTATATCTGCGGCTGCTGCAGGACTTGCCTTGGCTTACGCAGCTCAGCTTTCTGGAGTTTTCCAATTCACAGTGAGACTTGCCTCGGAAACTGAGGCAAAGTTTGTCTCAGTGGAGAGAATGCACACGTTTCTTAGTTATGATCAGATCGAGGAACTGGAGTTAACTGAAAGAGCTGGAAGGAACAGACAACCTGAGCGGCTGCATGTGAAAGCAGAGTTTGACATTCATCCAAACTGGCCAACAATGGGGCATGTTAAGTTTGACAGTATCACGTTGGCTTATTCTTCAACTGATCCGCCGGTTCTTAGGGAAGTGACATTTGAAGTTCAAGCTGGTCAAAACATTGGTAAGCAATTTGACTAATTGCGTCCTCAGTTTCTACCCGTATTGATTTAATAATAAAGTAAGAACACTGTGTTGCAAATTTCCTACAAAGGTATCATTGGTAGAACTGGTTCAGGCAAGAGTTCAATAGGCAACGCGCTATATCGACTGATGGAGCTGAAATCAGGAAGTATCTGTATTGATGGGGTAGACATTTCATCGATTCCCCTGCATAAACTTAGGAATTCTATGTGTGTTATACCACAAGATCCGTCAGTTTTACAAAAGTCTATTCGGTAAGTAGCAGTAACCAACAATCTACAACTATAATATTGTACACTCAAGAAAACATGATTCATAAGCGTTGTCCTTTAACTTGTAAATACACTAAGCTATAATCTTGACGCGGGGAAACTCTACCAAGACCATGAGCTCTGGGCAGTTTTGGAAAAGACTGGTCTCAAGTCTTCCATTGAGAACTTGGACAGCGAGATCGGATTAAGTCATGGTCAAAAGCAGCTACTTTGCATTGCACGAGCTTTACTACGGCAATCAAAGGTAGGGGAAAGAGGAATTGATTTTTTAGTAATCATATCATTCCTCAAAAAAAGCAATGATTTATTGATTATACAAATACCGTCCTAGATTATCTTTGTGGACGAAGCTACTTCTAATATGGACACGGAAACGGCGGCAGTGGTAGAAAAGCTTATTGCAGAAGAATTCAAGTTTTCTACTGTGTTCATTGTTGCGCACAGAACATCGGCATTAGCAAATTGTGATAACGTTCTCATAATGGGAGACGGAGAGGTAAGTTTAGCTTTTTAAAATAATAGTGCACTCATCATATGTGCTCAATAAAGCTGATGAATTATTTTTGATTTCATATTATTAAAAGGTTCGCGATTACGGCCCGGTAGATGTATTATCCAGGAAGCCAGAATTTAAGGAAAGTTTTGAAAAATTTGAGGGTGTGTCACTGGAATGAACATACAGCTACAACTTTTGTAATATTTTAATATTTGCACAAGATTTGTTGGTATTATTATGTATTGGATTTTAGCAGGGATAGTTCAATAAAGTATAAAGTTGCAGAAATTACATTTTAACGAAGACAATTAAAGTAAAGAGCATATTATTTTGAATTTTAAAAACTTTAATTATAATCAATAATCGATCCTCTATTCACTGCAAAAATATTATAATTCTTGGTTACCCTAAAAATGTTTCATAAATAACTTGAAATGAACACTGATGATGAGTGTAATACATTTTACAAAATAGGCTTTTGTCACTTGTTAATAACATGCATGCAATCAAAACATTATCGATCAATCAATTCTTTTCAAGCATAACTCGACCAACCCAATTTTTGAGTTCACATAAAAATGGGGTAACTTGAGACTAATATGAAAGTTTGCAAGAATGCACATTAGGAATATTTAAATTTAGATATCCCGTTCCCGTTATCTCATTTTGACAGTAAGTAAACTAAGCTACCTGATGTAGGTCCTCAGAGGAATAGTTTGAGGAATCTCTGAAGATTTTT
>JAQFYG010000473.1:0-29888 GCA_034694325.1 Entomobrya corticalis | reverse complement strand
AACAACTTTAAGTAACCTTTAATTACTTACCAGGAACCTAAACTACAAAGTAGACTTTGCAATTTTATGTGAACAAATTTTCCATGCCCACGTATCATACATCGAATTGCAAACCATGTTAAAAGGTAAATGAAAAATATGACGATCATCGAAATCAACTGAAACAAGAGAACGCCACACACCGACCACCACAACTTGTATGGTTATCCATTTAAAACCATAAGGACATTATAATGACGGCTTGCCAGGAATTCTTAACAATAATATGTTAACCGCACAACAACCAAACTACCGATACTACTTAGAATCAAGAGGATTCTACATACTTTTAAACCAGTAGAGTTATTATACAACAAGCGAATCTACCTGTTTGCCTTACAATTACAACTACAAGATTTTTCTTTTTTCCCACAAATAATAACAATACATATTTATAATGTATGCAAGAAAATAAATGTGCAGAAGAAGAAAACCCAGAGGATACTAAAAAAATTTAACACCGAAATCCCAAGCAAACCGCACACACAACGTCGCGTCGCCATCATCCTTCTTCTGTATTTTTACTACGTACAATTATTACTGCTGAGGTGTAAAAACGTACATCCATCATCATCAGCCACCCACCACCACCACACTCAAGACTCGTAATTTCCTTACAATGAAGGCTGCTCCTGCAACTGAAGTGGTTACTTAGCACATTTAAAATGCACATGTGATTTTTTCTACTGATATGCTACTTATTATATAAGAAAATATTTTAAACAATACATTATTATATTCCGTGATTGCCTAACTGACTGATGGATGAGCGAGCATTTATAGCAGAGTTTTTATAGCGATGCTATTATGACATTATATTTTTTATTTGAATAAGCATGTGAAATGGATGAGACCAATGCTAGTGATACAACTATTATTGCTACTACAACAAAAAGGAAACCGAGTATCATCAACAGCAGCAGCAGCAACAATAGTTGTACCGTCAATAGTAGTACTAATAGTAGTATTAGTAGTAACCGTGGTGCAAATAATATGGAAACAAAAGGCACAAACATTCCCACCAAAGCACAACATGCAGACAGCAATGGCAGTATTAGCAGTGAAACTGTAGGAGCAGGAGCAGGAGCATCAACAACTACCACCATTTCTATGAAAGAAACGACCAGTGACCAAAGCAACGCAACAACGAAAACAACAGCAGAAGCCTCCGAAAACAGTAAGAGTAAAAGCAGCAGTAATATTGCTTCTACCACAATCACCACCTCCACAACTCCTCCAGCTCCGGACACTTGTACTGGAAATGTAAGAAATAATTTAGAAAAAGGCATAATAACATGCGATGATGGAGGAAAGGGTGAGTGTGCTAGTAGTAGTGAACCCGAAAAGGTAGGCGAACCTGACATTGATGTCGGACGAAACACGAGTAGTAATGTTAATGATGCACGTCAACAATCCTCCTCGTCTGGATCCAACATTTCATCTAGTATTGATCCATTAAAGGAATCAACAACAAACACGAAAACATTGTCTTCTGATCGTCAACAACCAGAGTCACGTAATAGTCAAGAGAATAGTTTATCGACTAATAACAGCTCCTCTACTAGTAATGCCCCATCGTCAGCCACGACGGTTGTAAAAGAAGAAGCATTAGCTACAACAGAAGCTGATAATAACAGTGCTAATAGTGAATTGAATAATAAAACTCGAGTGCGCCCTCCTGGTTTAAGTACTGAGAGTAGCTGTGAATTATTGGACGCTGATGTTAAAGGTGCAAGTTTAAATAATTGTCATAATAATAATAGTGGTAATAATACTAGTAATAACAAGCCGCCAGTGCCTAATTTTCGCGTGGAAGGGTCTGGCGCAGGTGACAGCTCAATAACAGTTGCAGTCGCTTCCTTATCAAGTGCCGTAAGTGCCTCCGTTACACTTCATTCCAGTGGTGGTCGTGCGGGGGGTGGTGGTGGTTCAACTGGTGGGACAAATTCACTAGAAAATGGAGAACAGCCAGGGAGCAGTAGTGGTCCTGTGTCAATACAAAGTTCAGAGGAAATGCGACTTTCCCTTGTCAGTTGGTACAGTGAGCCAGATGATCCCTCAAGAATCATTGAAGGTTGCTGCTCAGCATTAAACACATATCGACAGGACGAGACTACCGCTGAACAAATCATTTCTCATCGAGATCTTTGTGACAGTGGGAGCAGCATGGGGCATGAAGCGATCTCATCTGTTGCTAACAATAGCCCTGCTTGCAAAAGTGAGTCGGAAGAGAAAGAGAATAAAACTCCGGAACCTTGTGGGAACCATGATAAGATGAGCAACATAGTTTCTGACGATAAGAGTGGCACTAATGACACCATTTCAAAGTCCGAGTTCATTCACCCGTACAACGCTACTTCTGATAAAAAATCAGACAACACCGGCAGCTCGAATATTACGACGAGTAAAAATAATTCTTGTGTACCTAACGAAGGCGAACTAAATTGTCAGTCTCAATTAACCAAATCTGTCGACTCTATCGAAGTAAGTGGCAATGCAGCTGCAAAGCACAATACCGGCAGAGATAAAAGTGCTACAGATTCACATAAAAGCTTAAAAAACTCCTCGAGCACACCTCTACAGAAGAATCGAGCTCATGTTCATGTTTCAGACCATAAACAATCGTGTACTGGAGGTAGCAGTTCTCATCATCATACCTCTACACCTGCGTCAGGAGGGCACTCCAGATGTCATCAAGATGGTAGAAACTCCAAACCAGAGTGCCCTAGATGTTCCCGACGATCAAAATCTGGAACAACGACACCAGCGAGTGGTACGCAAGTTGCAAAGAGTCGTACTCCAGCAAACAGGCGTGTGGTCCAGTCCAGTAAATCCAGTACGGAAATTAAGAAACCCATAAAATCCATTTTGAAGCGTGACTCAAGAGGTAGTGCGGGTAGCGGTAGTGGAAGTGATAAACAGTCGTCAATGGATAGTCTCGGGAGTACCGGAGAAATCGGAGTAACTCCTGTACATATTCTTAGAGGAAGAATGTCGAATACTCTAATGACACGGTCTGATTCAGGAACACGAGCAAGATTTAACTTCAACAGTACTATGACGGGACCTTCAGATACACCTATAGGAGTACCTGAAGACAGAGTTGTGTCTAAATTGAAGCGAATAGAAAAGTATGCCACTTTACGAGTACGGAAGTCGTTAAAACCGAGACCGCTTGATTTGAGTGATTCGGAAGCTCAGCCTCATGAAATAAGCAATGCCATAAATAGCAGCGGTGGTAGTGGTAATAAAGTAGGTGTGCCTGGTTTACCAAATGAGATGATGTCGAAAAGCATGTCTTATCTAGAAAAATCCTCATCAAATAGAGTGCACATTTCCTCTGCTCAAGGACATACTTTTGGGGAATCTACCTCTGCCTCTTCGACTCTGAAACGTCAAGGATCACTCAGAGTGAAAAAGCACGGTACTCCACAATGGGAACCATCTGGGACTCGTACGTCAGCATTGAGATTGCAGAAAATGCAAGAGGCTAAAGCTAAGAATTCCCCGGGCAGTGGTGGCGTGTCCTCTGGGAGTGCAAATTCGGGCAGTGCCCATTCTGGAAGTGGAGATTCCTTACATTATTTACCACAAAGTGCCAACAGTACCTCCACTTCTGCCGGATCATCGGGGATGAGCAGTATTCATCTAACTGGATCACACAGTGCACCAGCAAATCATGTCAGAATGAGTGCTTCAACAGCAGCCAAGGAAAAACACATGGGTGCCAAAATATTCTCAAAACTGTCATCAGCGCTTGGACAAACAGCAAGTAGTAATCAGAAACGCATACGACAAGAACGAGGAGTTCAAACTGATGTTTTATCAGCGGTGCCTATTCCATTGGAAGGATCTGGAAGAGTAAGCATAAGTCCCGTTCCAACATATGAACTTGGACCCGAAAATGTTGAGCAAATCAAAAATTTGGAGAAACTGTGTAATCGGTATAGAAATCAATTCATCAAAGCGCAGACCGAATACGAAAGGTCAGAGTCCAAGAAAGTGGAATTGTTGAAACAACTTGAAGAAACCCAGCACGAGTCCACGGAAATGATCGAATTTTTGCAAATGGAAAAGTCTACATTAGCTGAAAGCCTGACGGAAGTTGAAGTTGAGGTACGTATTCCTATTATTAGATTTATTTTTATATATTAACTAAACTTGTATTTGTTTTGTGTTATTTCTGAAGTAAAATATAACAAGGTCAATAGGAGTATGTAATACAATCATTCATAATTTTTACCAATAAATAGGCCAAGAAATGGAAGGATGAGACGGAAGCACTGAAAAGAGATTATCAGTCACGTTGTTCCAGTCTAGTTCGTTTAAGTGAGCAGCATAAACAAGAAGCACTAAAATCGCAAGCCCTATTACAGCGACTGGAGAACCAGTCCGCTTCGGTAATCTCTCAACTTTCGCATCAGCTCACGGATGGAGCACAAAATATGCACCAGACCACGCAACGCGTGACAGCTCTTACAGATTCCCTTCTGAAGACTTACAAAGTACCTCCAGAGCTGTTGGCTTCTTCGGTATGTATGGAATTTCATTTTATGAGTCATTGTTTTGTTTTTTTCTCTGTTCCACATTCCAATTACTTCACTTGAATAGCTTCATAGTCAGTACCTAAGCAGTAGTCTTTCCCACTTTGTAAATTATGTAAATAGAATGATAATTCTATATTTCTTGACTTATGTTATATATTTCTTGTGTATTTCTTATGAAATTTTCCATAGGAAACTAATCAACCAATTAAAGAGACCGACTTGAGCTGTTCACTCCTGTTACCTTTGATCACGTCACTTTCCGCTGCATTTCCAATGGTGCCAATGGACATTGCAATCAAGTCATCTCCTTCAGGCTCAACCGGAGGTGCAACTGGAGCGACTCCTTCTTCATGTACAGAAAAAACGAATACGCCAATTCTGAGTGACGCAGAAGTTCATACTGTAACTGTCAAATTGACCCAACCTGCACAAAATAATCCAAGTACCTCATTGACGTTGACTGAAAGTAGTTCCTTTCAAAGTTTAAATCAAGCAATCTTGGAACGAGAAGCAGCCGAGAAATCTGGGTTGGACGATATTATGAAGCCTTTCAGTCTTTTTGAAGGTGCTTCTCCTGATGCGGATCAGCTTTCCTTGAGAAAGGAAATCACTGAACTCAACGCAGCCATAGCGAAGCTTCTTAATGTTGTCCGAGTCATAGTAATTCACTGTGATCGGAAGGTGTCTTCTGTTGCTTCGAGCATTCTTCAGGTATTTCATAATCATCAGTGCATTTCATTCTCAAACTTGTTTATATAAATTGGTGTAACTTTATGACGGTAATTTGTTTTTCATTAGTGTCTGAAGTCAATTGAGGATGATAAGGTTGGAAACATGGCAGAAATAGCACAAGTGCAAAAGTCGCTGGAAGCATGGAGTGATAAAGGAATTTCCTCAGGAAGCTCAACTACAACAGCAGCAAATAGTGGAGGAAGTCCACCGTGCAAGACAACAGCAACATCGACGTCTTCATGTGAAAGTTCACCATCATATCTCGTTGGAAACGGACATGCCCATGTTTAGTATGTGCAACCATAGGAAATAAACAGTATTATGTAGACATTCTATAGCTTACAAAAGGCCTGCTTCTCTTGAATCGAAAAAAATTGAAAATCTAAATGAATGAATTGCACATAATAAGATGATAAACAGTCACTTGACATTTACAGTCATAGATAACTGAAAAAGACGAAGTGTGTGGGGACTCTAAGTGTAGACTTGGTAATGATCTACTGGAATATATAATGTGCATTGTGCATGAATTTTTAAAGTGTTTACCAGATTAAATTCAACAGATGGTTCTTCCAAATATTCTACTTGGTATCGTGCTTTTAGTATAATAAAATGAAACTTTTTTAAATGAACGATGTATCGAAGCTAATAATTGTATTTTTGTTGATGTATTGTGTTCGATATTCGTAATTAATTATCACGCCTCTGGTTTATTATTATTTTTAAATGATGAGATGTATTTCCTTTTTTATATTTCAATTTTTACTGTGTGCTACTTTCTTAAGTTTGCTAAGAAAGAAGAATTACTTCTTCTTTTTTAGTGTAAATTAAGTTCTAGTTTCATCATGGAATCCATGATACCGAGTTTTTTAATGAGCTGCATAATGTTTCATGTTTGTAATATTATCTCTTTATGTATAAATGTAACAAATATTGTACACTTAAGATTTTAATGAACAGTACTCTGTCTGAAAATTGATTTATAAACATTTAATCGCTTCGGTGTAAAAATGTCGCTTGCCGATCAAAACAAAGGAGTACTATAGAATTTTTTAATTGTTGCTTATCTCTATTATCAGAATTTATTCCTGTGTCAATCACATAATGTATTCTCGCGTAATAAATAACACATACAAAATGCTTATAAATTGCGATTGGAAAATATACAAATTCTGAAATCTATACAACGTTACCACCATAGAATTCTATAGAGACTATTATATTGCTATGCTGCTGTTCGCTATGTATGTACTTCACTAAATTCGCATCGCTGTCTTTAAAGTGTAACAGTACTGATGAAATAAAAATTAAATAAAAGGTCCAACGAAAAAGTGTCATCAAAAAGAACTTTGTTCCAAGAAGCGTTTAATTGTCACTTAACTCGTTTAATAATGCATAAACTTACATAATACCAAGTTAACAAGCAATAATAATAGCAAATCGAATTGTAAAGCATTTTCATTGGGATTTCATTTCATATGATGTTCCGAAAGGAAAGGATTGTCTGAAAATCGATAAAGTAAAAAATTCCCCACTCCACTCAGGTATGGGCTCATATACAGCAGGTGAATCTAATAGTTCGCACTTGGCACAGTAAGTTACGTAAAACGAAACTTTGAGTGGAAAAGGAGACAAGAAAGGATGTAGATGGTAGAATGATGAATGGGAAAATGGGAAACGCTGAAGTAAAGAACCAAAAATTTCAGAAGCATTTTTTATTGTTGTGGTTTCCTAATTTCACATTTTCTCCCTTACATTCAACACATGCATTATGCATGCATCGTCATTGTTTCAATACTTTTCATTACATAATTTAAAAACGATCACAACCTGGACTATCCACCAACAGTTGACTCCCTAAATATCCAACCTCTCAAAAGATAAACGCCATATCAACCTCTTCTCTTCACAAATACCACAATGAGCGGACCTCCAATCAAAGAGATCGGTGCGAAGCCTGTTAGCGGGTCGCAGGAGGTTATCGTAATAGTACTGTGATGTGACTCCTAAGTCCTATCATAAATAGCTATCGAAAGAGAAGTCTCCAGATCTGTACCTGAGCTCTCATTTTTTACTGTGTACTTTCTTACATTTGCAACCCTTTTCCATCTCATTTGCCGCTATATGTAGTATGTACCAGTATAGCAATGAATGACAAGTATCAGCATCAACACCAACACCCTTTCTGCAGCAGCAAGGCAGAGCACATGGCATTATTTGGGAAACACCTACGCCACATGGGAGCGTACCGTACAATGCATGAACGGGATGTCGAACCAACGAACCAACTGTCATATTCAAGTTCATTCACCACTTCACATCATAATATCATCTTTTGCTGCTTGGTGCTTTCACTCTTTTTTATCCCCTTGGCTTGCAGCGGCGAACAAAGCCACGCATACACGCACTCGCTACGCAGACACTACACGCGCACGACTACGGAAAGAAAAACCATGGTGCACGGTGGAAGCAAACAGTAGCCGCTCAGTGAACACATGACGAAAGTGACTGCTAAAAAGTTATACATTTCCTGTCCTCTCTGTGTCCGTCCATTAGATCTTTGCATGTTGGATTATGACTTTTTAGGCTATTGAGGAGGAGGAGGGTCAGACTTCTTGATCGCCTCAGCCGCCATTTCCCCCACGAGATTTCAACCTAAAAAATAAATCCTTTTACAGTGGTTGCATTCTGAATACATTCATACATCATTCCTTCTTCCTTCCTACTCATCGTCACTCGTCACCATTTTGCAGTAGTATTCATTTTCACGTAGTTTCTTTCGTATCGGTTGGTTGTCCGTTTTTCAATTTCATCTCTTGTCTCCGTCGTCGTGCCTCTCTTACTTCACTCTTCTGAAAACCACTTGAGTTTCGTTTTTTAATATAAAAAATAAACCTAATTAAAGCAGTAGTAAACGTCGGGATTTAATTGTACTTTTCCAGGGTTAATATTTTTGTATCATTTGTTAATAGTCAGTTTATTATATTATTAAGTTAGATTAGTTGGAATTTTAGAGAAAGAAGCTGTTACAATTATCTATATTTGCTATTTTGCTAATAGCAAAGGAACGACAGTCACCAATTTTAGTTTTTAACATTTTATTTGTTGAATACTCAATTAATTCCAAAAACATAGAATTTTGTAGCTGTAAAATTTTAGTTTAGTAGTTTTACTGTAATTCATAACTTCAATTGACATCCTACATCCTTGTTGTAAGATCGTAATTTTTTGTAAAAATTTAAATTAATCACCCAACATAAGTCATTTATCGCTAGTTTTTTTCTCAGAATTTTGCCGTTTAGTTAATGATTCAAGCTTACTATCAGACTGGGTTAATTAGATTGTAGATGTATAGTTAATTTTAGATTTGTTTATTTAAAAAAATAAATCTTGACAATTACAAACCCGTTTTCATTTTAAAGAATCAGTATACAGCTTTCATTTCATCATCTAAAAAAAGTACATGTTCAACTGTATATATACTTAATACTAATACTGCTGTCTCATTTGTGGACGATTCATATATTCAATTGAAGTCTTAGAAATAAACGCTTTTTCCACAACCAAAATTTAAAAACCAAGTAAAGTAGAAAAATGGAAGGCAAAGATGGCGTTCCTCCAGTAGGGCAATCCTCAAGCGCTGGTTGCAGTAATGCACCTGGGCGAAGTTGCCACTGGCACAAAGAATATTTGCGGCTGAAAGAAAAATTCGACAATTATAAACATCAAGTTGAAGGAGAAGTCCGTAAGATGTCTACAATGGAAGCTAAGGTACTTGTCTTTAATAAATGTCTAAATATACTAGACTATATCATCTATCATCCACTCAACTGCGATTTTACGATTTTTTGACCCATCAGTAACCACCCATTTGCCAGTCAGTAGTATCGAATCGTTGTCTTGATTAATGAGAATAAATATGTAATGCAATATTTTCAATAACTGGTCCCTCTAATCAAAATTTACAGATCCTAGTATTTAAAGAAGAAACAGAAAAGTATAAGCACTTGGTCGAAAGAGAAAGAGAAGATATATCGAGAAAGTATGAATCTCTGGAACAAGAAAAAGTTCAGGTAATACGCAAGCAAAATTCTATTAATTCACATAATTTTGTACTTACCATTTAATGCAAAATAATTTACTTTTGGAACTTTTACTTTTTATGTTTAAGGCCTTTGAAAATGGACGAGAAACAGCGAAAAAAGAGGCGCAAGCTCGAGTTGATTTTTATCAAACCATAAAAGCAGAGGCGGAAAGTCACAGTTTAGTAACCCATGAAAAGGTGAAATGCCTCTACAAATCTCTTTAACAAAGATATAAACACATTTATTTTATGAAATTTTTAATTTAATTTCTCTTTGTTTTTAGTTGCTCTCATTGCAAAGAGATTACGATTCTCTCAAATCCAGCTTAGAACGGAAAATTTTGATGATGGAGCAAAATACTGAGTTATTCATGAAACGGAATCAGGTTAGTATGTAAATTTACCCCAATAGTTCTTTCTAATCGTGTTAACTTTTTTTACTGTAAGAATGGGTTTTGTTTATAGTCAAGTGGATTATTTGTGTGTAAATACGATAATT
The DNA here is from genome assembly GCA_034694325.1 of Entomobrya corticalis. Taxonomy (NCBI): domain Eukaryota; kingdom Metazoa; phylum Arthropoda; class Collembola; order Entomobryomorpha; family Entomobryidae; genus Entomobrya; species Entomobrya corticalis. The sequence goes on along the minus strand of JAQFYG010000473.1, from coordinate 19,987 downwards.
TTTTGTATTTAGACTCTAGAAGATGATTTGTTAGCTGTAAGGATAGATGCGAATAATACGATATCCAGTTACAGAGATCTTAAAAGAAAAGCGGTGGAGGATTACGTTTCCCTGCACGAACAAGTAAAAATAAAATAGTCAGTTTCCTGCAGAATCTGTAATCTTTTACAAAATGTCGAATATATGTACAATCCGTATTTTTTTCAAAATTACAATAGCACATTGAATTGAAAGTCAGCCATTTGGAAAATACTAATAAAATAAAAGAGATGGAACGAAGAAATGCGATTTTAACGAAGGACTATGAGCGGCTATTACTTGAAGCCGCCGAATTTAAGGAGGAAGAGGCCGAACGGCAGCGGAAGTATGATGTTGATACTCAGAAGTATATTTCGGATATGCAGAGTGAAATGGAAAAGGATTTTAAAAACAACTTAGCATCGGTTAAGTCGCAGCTTGCGGGTAAGAAGTTCGTTTTTGTAAATGTTCAATTGTGTGAAGTTATTTTAAAAGACATTTCGCAGATTGAATTATATTTGATTTTTTATTTGACGTTTCATTCATGTGTACTATTTCCAGATGTAACCACTGATCTTGCGTTGAAAAATGAAGTAATTTCGCAAATTTTAGAAAATGAAAAAATCCAAGATGAGGCACTTACTGGAACAGCTCTTAGATTACAGAATGAAATGAGAACTACCTTGACAGATCTAAAGAATACTCTTGAGGTATACCTGCTTAACTCACAGTGATAGTGTTGCTGAGTTTTTATGTTAAGATGCATATGAAAATGTACTGATTGATGATAGATTTGATTGAAAACGTTTGACATGAAATTTTTTATCCGATTTTTAGAAAGTTGAAAGCGAGCGTAAAGACGCTATTCAGAAGAAGGAGGAGCTTGAAAAGGAATTAGAGGCTATGGTTGACAACTTTCAAAACCTCAATGAAGACTTGTATAGATTTTCCGAAAAAACAATTGGTATATTCCACGACGTAATGCAAGCGATTGGATTTCCACACAAATCTCCGGATGTTTCTGAAGTGCATGACTTCTTTAAAATGCAAAAGCAAACATCGGTAATACAAGACAACTGTTTTGAGGGGATGCCGAAGTTTCTAATAAAGTTAAAACGTGAAGAAACCACCTTCAAAAAGCTGATAAAGTTTGTTAAAACCTGGAAGGAAAGTGTAGAGTCCCAACAGTTGCGATTAAGTGACAGACAGGCCAGCCTAGAGAAGCAATTGGAAAAGGAAAAGCTGGAGAGATTAAACGATAATGAGAATGCGACGGCGGTACGTACATTAACTATGCATCAAACGTGCAATCAATTGTCGATATAAGTACTGTTCCTATTTATATACCTTTAATATAATACATACGTTAATTTGTATTTATGTAATAATTGCAGAAAATTCGCTCGTATAAAATTCTGATCATGAAATTACGTGGACGCTTGGAGAATGCGCTAAAAATCGTGCATCCAGACAGCGCTTCGGTTGCCCGGTATCATGACGTACAGCACGCAGCGTCTCAAACAATTTTGTCCTCAGCCGTTGAAGCCCAGAAAATTGAAGATTACAGATTGATGTTGGATAGAGCCGAGGAAGTTGTAATGAGAATTGAAAATTTTGAGATTAGTGATGGAGAAGTCATGGATGCTGTTTCTCCAAGGCGTACTTCGTCCTTACCAAACTTTTAATCATTTAAAACGATTAGTATAGATTATAACCAACGTATAGTATACCTATTAATTTGTGCTATTGATGCTACATAGACTAAGTTTTAGTATTATTATCTTCAAATTAATTTATCAATATATGTCAAATAAGTTGTGATTAGGAGGATGTAACTTGAAGTATATATGGGTCTTTCATTAAATATGTTATATAAACTCAGTTTTTAATCTACTTCTTGTTTCCTGCTTTAAAATTCCTTTTGCTTTGCATCTTTAATAGAAAGAAAAACCATTTCAGGAGGATCCTCATCCTCATCATCCTTATTAATGGAGAACAAAAAAGATATGAAGGAGAGCTTTATATGACTTTCTTGTTGCCTATAATAATTCTTACACAGGTATTTAGTATTTTGATATAGTATTTACTCTCACTAACACAATTTAAACACATTAGGTGTCCATTTACTTCAAAACCTTGTTATTTTTACAAAATATGTTTTGGTCTGGCGTTATAGATTGCACGCATTTTCAATTTTACTACTAGTAATAGATTCATTGGATCGTCAATCGTTCGTATTAAGTTAGCAATTTGAAGAAATGTTACCTACATTTTTTGCTACATTGCATTGTAAATTCACTTTGCAAATATACTAATACTAATGCACACATATTGCATACAACGTTCAAGCCAACTAATTTCTTCCTGAAGAACCATAATAATGCTGGCAACAATGCAACACCCATTGTTCGTATATGATGGTTATAGTGTTGGTAAGAAGTTAAGAAGGTAGAATTGAAATCTTGAGGTGAGTAGCGAAGCCTCTGCAACGTAACAAGTCAGTTGGCTTGCAGCGCTTGTAACGTTCGGAACGCGGTGCACTCTTTCGCGTCGTTTTCATGATACACACGTTGTATTTTTAAAAGCTGAAGATCTTCATAATAATTTCATCATCTAACGAAAGTGCAATTTTAAGGGTGGTTTTTAGGACTCAAGTGTTAAGTGGGTCTAAACATCTAAGCATCATTACTTACTACATGTAAATTTTAAATATAAAAACAGTCATAGTTATAGTAGAGGAGAAATTGTCTGTGAATTGTCCCTATTCTAAAATACTTGTTGGACCACGTGCGGTTATTTGTTTTTAGCTTATAATTAAATCATTCCATGAGCTCTGAGTACCATGGTGCAGTTTTTTTGTCGTACATTAATATCAGGTGCAACTTTGTAGAATATTGATAGATATTGTTGGCAAAAGTCAAATAATTGTACGGGGATTGTAAGTAGTTTGTCATCGTCATTCAATATTAACATTACCAGTGACCAGTGTTTTATTGTGCATGAAGGATTGCAGTCAATAAAATAATCATCAAAGTTCCGTAACTTATGCAGTACCAACAGATTTTTAAAGATAGGAAAGAAATTATAAATCAAATCAGTGTTCCATCTCCTTACAAATTATTATTAAATCATTTTAGTTTTATTGAGGCATAAAATATCATTATAAAACACATCCTCCTAAGCACGGAATTGTATCCATAAAGAGTATATACATAAATTCATGGTCCATGCAACATATTCATGGTAACTGCATAAGCAATCAACGAGCTAGTGATAGTGATTAACCGAGTTTCTGCCGGAATAAATAAGTAATATTCATGCGAGGATTTTTAAACACGAGGTTCGTAAACAGAGACGGATGCTTAACAAAGATGTGTTTATGTGGTTACCTAAGTATATCAACTTGAAATATCGGCAGGTTTTAAGTCATCTTTTTTTCTTTCAGAAGTGTACTCTCATTATAACCCTTATTTTGTAAGAAAAACTCTCAAAAATCCATTTGAACTGCAAAATAAGTTATCGTTTGAGGAAATAAAAAGAGGAAAAAACCGTTGCATGCATATCTGATGATGATGACTTGTCGGACTAACCAACTTGGAAGCAAGTCGGTATAATTTTGTGTTTTGAGCAAATGAAATAATGAGTGCAGTGGTGGTAGAACTTTGTTTCATCGCATGAAAACTCCTGTGTATCCGCTACGATTGATTGTTGTCTTATGAAAAGGCTATGAAAAGAACAAATGTTCTCGAACGGATGTTGAACTTGGATTGAAATTACATCTTTTCTTGCTTTTCCTCTGTTTCATTGTGTTCATTACACTGCATTACATTACAGAGTAAAATAAAAAGATCACCATTTTTTGCTAGAGACTCTTTTCGTTTTTGTGTGTGCTAAGTTAGAGTGAAGCCTGTTCAACAACTTTTCTTTACGGGCCCTGATTTGTGCAATAGATGTTTTACGTCTTAATGATGAAATTAGCATAAAAACTCTTCAGAAATTAGTAAAAAACAGAAATATAATTGCTCTAATCTCTAATGCATCATCACCATGTCTGCATCCGAAAGAGCAGTAATTTATGTGGAGTCAGGTGCAGACATTTCGAGTCTCGCCGTGGCAGCTTCGACAACAGCTACGACAAAAAGCTCATCAAGTCGTAACGGAAACATGAATGGGATTAGAACGATCACAGATCACTCGAAAACGTCAACTACTACAACCGCCGTAGTGACAACGGCTGGAGCAGGATGTGGGAGCAATTATGTCATAAAAATCCAGATTGGGGAGGAAAATATGTTCAATCCTGTGCGCATTGATGTTTCCACTGGAAAAAGTGGTCATAAGGCTTTACGACAAAATAAAACCAGTAGCACTGCAATAGAGGATGACTCAGCTTTGAGTAGCTCTGGCCAATCCTCGCCAAGATCGGATATGACTCCACCTCCAAGGATTAATTCTGGAGCGATTCGATTTGGGAGTGAAACAAGTGAAAGTGACACAGAATCAGATGTATCCTCTGAGTTCCGGCCTGCGCCTTGCCAGGCAGCACAATTTGCACTTCGTGAAATTTGCGAGGTTGGCACACCATCGCCTCCTCCTATGCCAAGAAGCATAATGAAAAATCCAATAAAAGCTGGAAATGGAGGAAGCTCCACTTTTAAATCTTCACAGTTTCAAGTACCTTCAAACAGCAGCAGCAGTAGCAGCAAAAGAGGAGGAGCCAAAGATGCTCCCGCTGATTTCATGTCTCTTGCTGGAGTGCGAGGTGCTCCTGATAATCGCCGTGTGAAAAACTTGCCCGGCAATAAAAGCTCAATCATCTCACCCGAGTGTCTGAAAGCAAAGGCAGAATTAGAGGCGGAAATATTGAAGAGAGGAAAATTACTTGGATTGGGTTCAGGCTCATCGGGAACAGTTTTTCCCAAGAAGATAAGCAGCATTCGCAATAAAGAGAAGACACTGAAGGATATCTCAGAAAATGGGACATACAATGTGAGCAGCAGCAGCTTTGTTGGCAATATTTCTTTAAAACCCACAGCGGAGAGATGCATGGTCAAGAAAGGGCCTGATGGAACCATTCTTACTGAGCCAAACGGTTTCCACATAAATGAAATCAATGAGTGCAATAGCAAGGAGAATGTGGTTAACGAGGGAACCTCTGAGTCCTTGAGCAATTTCGCTGGATACCGAGACATTTTCTCCAGAAACACTGGAGCAAATCCAATTATGAGTGACAAGGGCACTATTCGGGGTGTAAAAAATCGAGTCAGGGATGGGATTGCTACTTTCCTTCAATCAACAGATTCTAAGGTAGATAAGATGCGCCTTATACCCAGTCCTTTTTGCAAATGTAATTCGTCCATTTATGAAAAAGTTCACGTAAGGTAAATGTTAATTTATCTAAAATTGGAGCTCAGAATGTAAAGCATCATCACGTATCGCCATATTTTTATAAAACTTTCATAGTAGTTGATTAAATTTGTTTGTAACGATTACAAATAAATATAGATATGTCAGTACTTTATTTTTTTCAAGCAAGCGATTCACATGCATCACTTTTAAAAACTCATTCTAGCAAATCCTTGTATTTAATGCATTACAAGTGCTTGCTTGACAAAAAATGTTTGATTAGGCATCAAAATATGTGTAGCAAACGCCAAAATTGCTTCAAAGCTTCCTCATGCACACACTATACTGAGATGCATTATTTGGTTTTAAATAATGTTTGATATTTTTCTATACGATCATTTCCTGTGATTATGGCTAGTGAGTTCTTAATCAGATCTTACGTTGTTAACTACTTTACTATTTTCGCTAATAATACCATCCGCGTCACTTTTCATGATATGGTAATCAATGAAGTTTTTATAATTTAATTCCTCCAAAAGTCAATTTATGTTTTTGTATTAATAATTCATTTTTTCGTATCTCGTATTTCGTATTTGCACAAAATTTGATCCAGAAAATAGATACTATCATGTTGATTATGTGTTTAAAGCTTTGCATGCAAAATTCTGAAGGTACTCATACTTAGCAAACTAGTTCGTATTTCGTTTTGTTTAGCAACAAGTCTATAATTACTGTGTACATAAACAATGTATGAACGACATTTAAACAATATTATAGCAGCAGTAATGATACTTTTAGTCAACCCAAACGGTTTATGCCTATATAGAGCCTATTGTATGCATATCTATTTACTATCATTCAAGAACTTACAATTTTCATGATGTTCATGAACAAATTAACTGTCCGTCGTAGTATCTGCTATTGCATTTAATCTAAGGTATTATTACGCGTCTAAAGTGCTCGTAAAAGTGGCACCTATAATGCCGTTATTTTAAACTAAATGATTGAAAACCATATTTATTGCCTTGTGTTTTTGTAAGATAAACGTATTTTTATACAATGTTTTCACTGGCCATAAATATATAAGAAAGAAAGTAAATATGATAAAAAGCTGAAAGGATTTGGTTGCAACTTTTAATGACCAAATTTACAAAATGTTCAAGAATGCATATTTTGTATCATCTAAAACTCAAGTGATACGACCGTAGGTGGTCGTGGTCCTTAGATTGTGTATAATTTTTATTACAATAACAGGTTAATGGGTTCAAAATTATCCTTCCATATGTTTATTTCTGCAACCAAAAGTCATTAAAAGTCTAACATTTTAATGAAATTGTTTAATGAACAACACTAACTCTACACCACAGCCACTACATAAAGATTCATCATAACTTGAACTTTGTATATATTGCGAAATTCACATAAAGTTTGGTGTGGTCAAAGCTATGCCAAATTACAAGCTAAAACTCAGCCAGAGATCTGATTTAATAACTATATGATACGATATTTTTAACGCAAACGTGAGAATAATATGTCCGTCTACTATTTTTTTGTAAAAGGTGTCTTAAAACATTTAATCCAAACACCTTTTAGACAATTAAATATTTTCTTGAACTGCATGATGTATTAACATTAAATTATTTAAATGTTAATGATAAAACTAAATTCGAGATTACGTATGTTGTCAATTTACGGTATGACTATTTATACAAACTTTAATAGACTGCACATATTTATGTATCCAAAAACTGAAATTAAAAGGATTCATTCACTCCAAAGTCAAGAGAAGATTCTTTAAAAAATTGCAATATAGAAGTGTTTTAAAGTGAGTAAAGTCATTAGACCACTTAGCTCACTTACTTACTTACTTAGAGGCACGCTGCTGGCATTCTCTTGTCAGTGCCGTGGCAAGTCTGATTACAAAACTACACGCAACTCAAGAACTCAACCCGGCTGAGTAAAATTGAAACAAAGCATTTGCCATTGCAATAATAACGAAAACAATAATATCAACTCGCCAATTGTTGCATGTTTGTTGAAGAAAAGAATGCCATGCCACGCGCAGTTTTCTGAGGAAAAGTATCCTTTTTCTGCGATAAATGTATTTTTATGGATGAAAATTTGATTGCCGTTATAAAAAACGCTGTTTACAAATGGAGGCCATCCCTTGAAGGAAAGTGCATTAAAACAATAAATGCTTAAGGTATTTATTCTAGTTGATTGTTGCTAAGCTTATTGAAAATTTAGAAGAACTACTGATATTTATTTCTTTAATTTAATTAGCTTTGCCAGACCATCAAGCGCAGGTAGTAATTTATTAGAGTAAAAATTCAGAATCAGAATGAACGAACGCATATAAATTCGAGTCTTTATAAATAGATGTGAGGAAGCTTGAACAAAAGTGCTTGTCGAGAAACTTCTAATAAACACAAATACAAGAAGTGAATTTAATGATGATCAGCCCACACGTTCATTTCATTTCTAGGTTTTTCAAATTTTGAACTTATAAGATGAATTGTGAGAAAGAGGATGAGAGAGATGAGTTACGAGAGAGAGAAAAAACAGTTGAGCTAAAATTGAGCCACTGTTTCGGTCGAGTGGAGGAAGCCACAAAACAGAGAACAAGCAAGAAGCATTATACGAAAATAAAAAGGAACTACTTTAAATCTTTCTTCCAAAAATGCATTTATATTGTTTCTAACTCTAGTTTCATTCAAAGGGAACAGTTTAGGTTCAAACCGCTCAAGACGTATTACTCGACCTGATTTTTCTTCAGTCTTTGTATCACTGAAACAATATTTTTGGCTTTTCTTTTTTTCAGTTGAGTAAAGTAAAATAAAACATTCCATTGTTTGAAACAGGCTGTTTGTTTACTGACATAAGCCATGACAGAAGAATAAAACCATGCAAATAATGATTGTGCTTTTGTGGCAAAATTATTTATCACACGAGTAAATTTTTGGTTCATTGTGTAAATTGAGCTGGGCAAATATTTTGTATAGAATTATTGCGGTCTCCGGTTTTTCGGAAAGAATTTTGACATAGATTCGTGATTTAAATTAGTTCAATCAAATTGTCATTTTTTACCAAATGTAAAGTCACACTAGCTTTAGTTTCGTTAGTTATTTTTTATTGGCCAAAAGTATCACAATGTTATTATGAAAATATGAGACTAGATTTCTTGCGCATCTTGAAACATCTTGAGATCAATACAAATTACTAAACAATGCCTGCGTACTATAGTTTTAAAAAATTAATACAATCCTTTGACTTTGCGTACCTTCTTCAGATCTCAGATTAAAAAATCATAAAATATATAAACCAAAACCATAAATAAATATGTGGTGTAGTTCTTTGAAAGAATAAAATACTTTGAACTGCCAACAAAAGTAAGTTTTCCCATTTATGTTTAGCAATAAAATCCAAATAGGCAATTAAGATAACTGTTTGAACCAAATTTTACTGAGATCACAGGTCAATTGACACTTGTACTTTTTTTGTTTCAAATTTTAAAGTCAGAATTACAAATTATTTGTGTCGTTTTCATTTTCTATATACCTTTAAGTAGTTAAGGAGTACATGTATACTAGTAAATAACTCTTTAAATTACGTTCACTCTTTACTTTTAAGTTAAATAGGACTACAAAATTTCGCCATCCTAAAAATAATTTAAACAAAGTAGCATAATGGTTTTTATGTGAAACGGTGGCAGAGACACAGAGACCATTTCTTTTACTCCTCACTTTTATGAGCACACAAAGAAGTGTAGAAAGTTTGCAGTTTTTTATACAGACTCACCGTCTTTCAAAACTCAAAACCCACAAAAACTGCATCTGATTGCACTTATACATGCATGCAGATTATGTATTATGAATGATGATGATACTTTGCAAAAAAAAAATAAACTTTGATAATGAATTCGCTGTTATATTCTTCAGCTCAAGTCATTGACAACAAGTCGCATGTATTCATCTTCCACTGTATTTTTTTGCATGCACATATTCTTATAAAAAATTTGCGGTTCTGGCTATTTATAAATGGTAGACATAGTCATACAAACAATTGTAGTAGTGGTAATAATAGCAGTGTAATGCACTAATAATGAATGAAATGAAGAATTTTTATGTTAGTCTATACTTTCGTCATTGTGCTACCATCATTCTCATCTCACTCAACAGTCAACGCCACTGCACCGCACCAACACCACCACAATTCAGTTTTTCTATAAAAATGCTTACCATCTTTCACCATGTCCCAAAGTCCCATATGCCATGCCAATTGCTGTGTAAATTGACAACGAAAAGGGAGAGAGAGGAAGAGTGAATGGATGTTTTTTTTATTTAATATAATTTATTATATGTAAGCGTTTTTCTGTGTTAACTGTTTGCTGATGACGCTGAGGCTGTGTGTGCAGAGAATGCAGTTTATACTTATTTACGCACTGAATACTTTGCTCGTTCTTTTTCTTCTCCTCCTCATTATTATTATGTGCTTCAATTGACACTTACTCTTTTGTCTTGTTTTGTTAGATATTATGCACTATCATTTTTGTTTGAACAAAAATATTTGGTGTCTGGTTAAGGTGTTTTTTTGCATATTCTTTCGTCTTTCCCAATTTATAAAAATTCTTTTTCGAGCGCACCTCCGCGGAAAACTTGACACACTCTCGTCTACTTTTTTGTCGACCTTGTAAACAATCTCGTTTATTCTAATTTTCCTTTTGGTAGACAGACGAGACGACTTTCGATCCCAATTGTTGACTATAAAAATTTAAGCAACCATTATTCTTGTCTTTGTTTGTGAATTGTAAACAGTGTAATGAAAAATGTTACACTTTTTCCAAAAATTTAAGTTTCTCTTATAAACAAAAGATGAGAAGCAGAAACAATGCAAGTCTTCATTGGGTTAAAGTTTGATACAATCACCAGGATTTTTACAGTCGTGATGACTTTATACTTCATTTTATTCCTTTCTGAACTCTTCTTTACGCTTATTACTAAACTGTTTGGATATAGAAGAGAAATTGGTTTATTCTAGGAATGCTATGCCCATAGAAAATTAACTTAGGAAACCAAAAACTTAGAAATCTCATAGATCATGAACTCTGGTCTGATCTCTAGATTTTAGGGATCCGGTTTGAATAACAAAACCAGACAATTCCAGTAGGCATGCTCTCTTTAAAGTTGAATGTTAGTCCAAGCATAGTTAGTCCAAAATGAGAAATGGTTATATATTTATATAAAATGAAAATTTTAAAATATTATCTTTATTTTGCTTGGCATTTTCCAGGTTGGATAAATGTGCGCTATTAATTAAAGCAACTGCTTTTATAATCATTCTTATCATTGTTAAAAATGCAGATCAATGAACACACTAAATTTAGCGATATGATTTAAGCATTTGTTTGTGTTGAGATGATTACAAAACAATTTTTTTTCATTACTAATATTGAATCATACTTTTGCTAATTAAAATCGACGTGTGTGCTTCTTATAATTTTCTAAACACTTTGTTTACTATGCATTCTTGCTTCCACTGATTATGTTACAGTATTTCGCACCTTGTTTACTATCACCAACAACCAAAAACTATCTGCATTTAGGTATATTTAATGTAGCAAATGGCGCATGAAACACGATATCTATTTTAGTTTTTACTAAGAAGTCAATTAGTCTTACTTTTCGTCTATTTGCCTCTGTACATATTATACAATTATACCCTAATTTGAGTCACGTAAATACGTGCATCTAAAAACGTGTGGCTGCTACTGGTATTTATTAACGCAAAACATAAACAGTAAATGAAGTAATGATAATGAAGCTAAATGCTCAATGCGTGTACATTTTGTATAATAAGTAAATATCATAAAAGAAGTAAATACGGATATAATTAATATGCTTTTGAATTTGTAGACTTTTTTATGATTGGGATGATGTGAGAGAAGGTGTAACAAATGGATAACATGTAGTAGTTTTGGCCACTAATGACATTTGTCTCTAGGCATTTTGTACTAACTTGTTATGATCTATCATAAACAATGCACCATACTTGACTGTAATCCCGCAGTAGGTTCAACCTTCTTTTGTCTCCACAAACGCAGAGGTTAACTGCATTTCCGTCTAGTCTTTTTTTAAATTGCTAGCATTAATATTGTTTGGCTTAATATTAAGCAATCTCTTTGATTATCATCAATCATCACTAATGCACTTTATGGTTACTCTAGAATGCATGAAACTTATATCAATTACGTTGTTTATATTATCAACGAAATGTAGTTTAATTGCTATCGTATTTCTAATCTATTAATTTATAGATATGCTATATAATATTTATAAATATGATATATGAATTTATATCCTGTAAAATAAAAATCATTTAAGAATCCTAGTCCTTCTCATTCTTCATGAATCTAATTTACCACTCTATTTTTATACGTGACTATTTCATACCAAAAACTGCATAGTATATAACCTAATATCAAATATTTAATACATGCATCAATACAAACGTGGAGTTCTCATTTTCATTTGAACATATAAGTATACTTTATGTTAGGGCAGGTAAAAGCTCAGAAATATTTTTAACAAGCTCTTGTAATTTATAGCTATTGATCTGGCAAATGATGAAGTCTTAATTTTATCCAATAGGTCAGCTTTATTTTTATTTTTTTGTTTGTTTATCCTAATATGTTCTACATACTTTGCCCATGCTAGTTGACGACGTGATTTTATATTGATATTGGCTTTTATGAAACTGATCTACAAAATTGTTATGTGTTTTTATCACGTAGCAAAAACAAACGAAATAGTAAAGTTGAACTAAAAATTTTACATGAAATCTCACTAGATATGTGAAAGAGCTAACATGCAGACAGTAATATAAAGTACACACAAAACACGGTAGTTATGGCAACAGTTTACCTGAGTAACAAGCTCCGAAGGACAAGTTTCATTTGCCTTGTAATTAGAAACATGGAAGACAAGGAGGCATGTACACTTGTACGAAATAAGTACAATATTTATTAATTTATTGTTAGGAAATGGGTGGAAAACAGACAACAGGGTAAAATGCCATTTCATGTTTCCTTTGAGAATTCGCAACAAGGAGTTCTAATTCTAAATTGCAGTACACAACGAGCTGCATTTTTGCACATTGGTCTGTTTTTATCTTCGCGAACATTTTTGAATGCAAGTAAATATGCAAAGTTTAGGAAAGATTCTGATTCTAGCAGCAAGCAAAAAAAAAGAGGAAATGTTGTAACTTTGAAGAAGGTACCTATGCGTAATCGCTGTACAGTTCTAGAAGTAAAAAATGTACATTTTATATTAATATGAATACGTCAGCTCAGCGCTAACCTAATCATTCACAATGGTCACAGTAACAACATTTTTGCATGATTTTCTCATCATACGCCACCGGTAGTGGTTAAATTGACTTTATAAAAATGTAAAGAAAGGGTGTCGTTGATGCCTCAAACTTCAAAACGTAAGTATGCATGCTATATCGTGGAGATACGTCTGAAGAAGTTGATAAATAATAGACAATGCATATATTAGAGGTTTCCATTTCCCTTTCGTTGAGACAACAACGCCATTCACTCTCACTTACGTAAATAAAACCAACACACACACCTCCTTCTATACATTTACATAATTATGATTTGATGACGATTGTGTATTATGATTTAAACCGAAGACTTGACCTGTCTGGTGGTGTTTCCTACTTTTTATGACTTATGTCTTTGTCATAATGTCTGCAAAAATCCAATATAGCTAAGTTTATCACGTCATGTTTGTTTGACCTGCAACAATAGTATTCAGAACAACACTAATCAGTTGGCATATTTAGTACAGATGGAGATGACAACAATTAAGTAAATATGGTCATTTAATGGACAAACACCAGACAACTCCTTGGGAATCTAGCACTTGGTAGTTTTATCTTGCGCAATCAACGCATTATGTCAAATCAAGTCAAAATGTTATAGATTGCTTAGTTTTATACTACATGAAGAAAAGTTAATTTTATGACGAAATTAAAATGACATGCTGAACATTTTATTTGGGCAGGCATGTAGATTCAGTTATATGTTAAAAGTTTAACAAGCATTTAAGCACCATCGTATCAACTCAAGTCAACCGCAATGATCTGTTTAATCAAGAGATATTTACATAGTTACAATAGTTGCATCATGCAGTTTGCATTATGTGAAGATTTTTGTGAATAAATGTCTTTTTGGATAAAAAAATGAAAATGAAATTAAAATACATTGAAAATAGAATAAAATTCAAATATGTAATTGTTTTCCCAAGTTTCTATTGAATGGTATGCAGGGACATTAAGGGAAATAAAAGAAGAAAAAGTGCACACACCTATAAAGTTTTTATGAATAGGTATACTAGCTAGGCAAGGCATATGGATTAATATCAAATCTTCAATATTGATAAGAATCGAGGGGGCATACGACATGAACGGTTGAATTGATGAAGCTTTTATCATTCGACAAGATCTTAATTATAAGCCACTAGGGTACACATTAACATACTGAATATTCATAATAATTACAAGTAAGTAACTGCCATCGTGTGAAGTAAATCGCACAACTGTTATGGGAAGGCCGTTCGTTCTTAGTTTAATTATAGAGCATGTGGAAACGCAGCGGATGGAGGAATAAAAAGAGGAACATCCTTGTTTTTTGTTAATGTGTAATCACAAATAATAAATATTTCCAAAATGCATAAGTGTTCAGTAGGTAGTATTATCGTTTCGAGCTACATAGCTCTTTTAAATATAATCTATTACGCATACTAACCGGATGAGAATTAGAACAGCTACAATTATTCGTGGAAATAAGCCTCTACTACCAATGTAAACTACACTCACAAGGAATTACAATATTACAAATTATAAAATTTAGTTTTAAGTAAATCTCGTAGGAAATTTTATTCTCATATCAACAATTTTGATGTCTCCTTCTATTTATCTTAAGAAATTATTGGGGCTATTTATATTCATCTCATGGACACGTCTTTGAACCCCCTCGAACGAAATATTTAGCATGAGTTCATCATTGGTTCCATGTAATTCTAAAGTGGAACTGAGCAAACAAGAACGTGACATATATGTCAACAAACTGGTTGATGGAATGAAATCAAGAATTTTCCGATAGGCATGCTCATAAGGCTTTACAATCGGAATTGATACATTTTTATTAACTATTCGGTATTTCCATTACAGACAGTCAGCAAAGATAAAAGCCAAAGTACAAAAGTATTTGCAAAAATAACTTCCCAGCAACGAAAGTAGATACAAGGCTGAAATTAAATGATTAGTTAATTTCATACTCGAATCAATTCTAATTTACATATATAACTCTATATTCATTCCCCCTAGAACTTTTTGTGTTGTGTTGTGGTACATACATGCTTGGTTGATATTCGAAATCAGACCAATTTTTACTCTCATTTGAAATTATCACGATTACCTTGAAAAAACTAGACCTTCACGAATCTTGTTACGATGATACTCTGCAGTGCATCTGAAGTGATTAAATTTTATTTATAATTGCACTTTTCTAGCTGCAGAGTGGAACCGAAAAAATGCGGAGATTGTGTAAGCATAATAATGAATTTAATAATGAATGAGCATTAAAACAGATGATATATTTTAAATTTCAAAAAGTGTGGCTGTGCTATGTAATAAGCAATAATATTACTAATTGTAGAGGCAGTACTTCTAACCGAGAGTGATAAAATATTCGCCTTGTGTAATGTGTGTAGGTAAGTTAAAGTACAAGTGAATGTTGTAATGATAAGCATCTCCCAATTTTGTTGAAAATTTGTGCACCAATTTAATCATGTAATCATTTAGGAAAGTATTCTAATCAGTTTCTTCCCCTCATGTTTGCTGATGATCTACTTTACTTTTTGTTTTTGAAAACAAAATTCCTTTTTTCTTAAAAAAAGTGTTACGTATATATTAATAATGTTTTTTGTTTTTATGAACAAGAAACGCTTAATTTCAATCGTTTCCACTTTAGTATAAAAAATGATATGTGCTGTTTGTAGCAACGTAGCCCACAAACATACCTACTGCAGCCCTACATGCGTAATGGTCCGCCGCGCCGGCTACTTCTTCTGCGTTATTTGAAAACGAACGGGTTTGCAATGTAATTGTGCAGTTTTTTAGATAAACCATCTCAATTTTTGATGCATTTCTTCATAGAAACAATTCTAACGCTCTATGTGCATCATATTATTTATTATGCTCATTGTTTAAATGGCGTACGTGCAATTTTTGTTATAGAACTAATTCATACATTGTTAACTTTACTGATTCAACTTGAATAGGCTAGATAGAGCAATTCATATTATTTATGTTGTGCTCCGCGCTGATGAATCGTTTTTGTTTTTGTTTATATTTTAGTCACTTTGCTCCACATAATCATTGATATCATCTCATTGGGAAAAGGCATAGTGTTGTATCCTTATCGTTTATGAAACGAAAACACTTTTGATTTGAGCACATAATATGAAAAAATTATTATCGTTTCTCAAAACAAAACATGCAGCTAATCTTTAGTAAGCCTTTTGTATATGCTGCAGACTGATGCGTGTGTTCATCTGTAAGCAAGCTTTAACACATTTTTTAGAAGATTTGTTTTCTTTCATTTTTGCTATTATAATTAAATGTAGAATGCTAAAAACTGACAGAAAAAAGACTTGTTCGCAAACTACTATGGACTGGTTGAGATTTTAAGATAACGCTACGGTAGCAAAGGAAATGCATTATGAACTGCATTTTAAGCTTTTAATAAAGGTTTTTTACTTTGGGATATGTTGCCTCGTGCCGGTGCACACACACTTTTAAGTTCATGCTTGAGTTCGAAAAGAAAAAAGAGGTCCGAGTGCGAACGTCATTTGGGAGGAGTGTTGGTGATAGGTGATGATTCTCAACAGAAACGAGAACAATTATTTGTTTCATCTGTGACTAAAAATTAGCACACTAACTTTAAGTTTTGCTTCGGTAGTACCGGGTTTTAGGTATGAAACTTTAAATGTCTTTTGCATAACTAAAATTACTTGGCAGATATTTATTCTAAAAAAATAAAGTCTTCATAAATTTTCCGAGTAAGAACAAAACGGACTACCCACAAAAACCTCTTCAACTTGTCAATTAGTAAATACGAGTATATATTATTATAGACATTTAATTTCGAGTGCTAAATGCCTATACAATGTTATTGTTGTTGCTGAGTAAAATGGCGCTACAATCTTCAAAACAATCTAGCAGAGAGTCTATTAATTACCTTAGCCATATTTTTAATTAAAGTGGCGAACTGATGACTTCATGACACAAATATTACACCCTCAACTTACTTCAATTTATGTGGAGCGTGAATCTACTATATGGTTGAAGACATGAAGACAGATTGCAAATTTATGAGGTTACTACTGAAACCATTAGTAAGATTATTATCAGTAATAATCATAAATAGTAATAATAATAAAAATTCGTGTTGCTCTCTGTCTAAATGTGTGATTTAATATGGGAACTTGGTTTGTTCGTATCTGTAGTCTGTGAGACTGGTCTTCTCCCAAATAGGTACACTTTCTTACAATTTAGCATAATAAAACCGATCGGTCACCTCCATCTCAGTCACCTGCATTTATAGTCTCATCATAAATTTATGATATTATGTTGAAATGACGAAAATTTCTTGTAAATCCTGACATTTTATGATTTATCTCACGATTTTATTGTCGTGTGGTAGCTATATACTTAACCGAGCCCTTTCAGGATAAGTATTTAGCTGAGATGTTTACTGGTACAGGTATTAATGGTGCTTCTAATTGCAAAAGCTTTAATGTTTATTGTGATTGTAACAGTTTGCTGGTGACTACTATTGCTATTGAGGAGAAGCAAGTGGTTTCAAATAAATAAGTCTAACCCAGGATTCAAGATCCAGTCACGTCTCTCGGCAAAACTCCCCAAAAAATAATCTACCCCTTTCCCCGTTTCTTGCATTTTTTGGCACTGATTTATTCATTAACTCAATGATACTACGCTACAATGAATATTAAGCTTTGCTAAATTTTAGAAATCAGAATCACATAATAAAATTGATCATAAGAATAAGTCGTTTTAAAAATTTGAAGAAGCTTTGCAATTTCCTAACTGACAGTAGTAAACATAATGGGAGTTGCAAACTTACTAGTATACAATAAATGTAGCTGTTACGTATACAAGCTCTACCGCGTACTGTTGTGTCATATTATTTTTGAGTTTGCGTCTGTTAAATGTTTGAAAGTGCAGTTTATCTGAATGCAGAAATGATGTGTAACCGTAACCTGTCACGGTTTTACATACGCATAACGTACGTTTAATAATACAACTTTTGTGTGTGTATGACCATTTCATTGTTATTTTGGTGGTGGCATCTTTTAGCGGTCATAGTCATGGCCACTAGCCAAATGAAATGCCAACAAGCCTTTATTTTTCAGCATCATCATTATTCTGTGCAAGCATTTGACTTGGCATGCATGTACACCAATCTGTACGACCAGAAAACAACGTTATAACATTTAAAAATAATAATAATGGTCAACTCTGATAAAAAATACTTTTATTTTGAATGTTAGCTGCTTCGTTTTTTGAAAAGTGAAGAAGCGCCTCCAAATAAAATATTCATAGTGCACAATTTCATGCAGTGCTGTTATTACAGGATAAGTTGTAATAATAATGAAAAGGTACGGAACAACAAATTCAAAATTTCAGTGGTTATTCGCTACCACCGTGCCAAATAACAACAAAATACAACTCAAGTTATTTCCTTTTCTGCATTCTGCAAGTCTATAAGACACTTCACTCTGTGTACATTTGTGTACATGCTGTAAATGCAATTATTAATCCAAGTCAATAACATTTTATTTCGTTTTATTGCATACTCAAGAAAGACTGCAAGCTCAATCCCATTAAATAATAAGAATATTAAAGTAATATTAAAAAGTAATATACCCTTATAATAATCATAATTAATACAGGTTAGAAAATGAATTTTCACATGCGTAATCCTAATCCTGTTTAATCTTATGACAATTAAGTGCATCCTTGCAGGTCGGATTGATTATAAATTCTCTATACAAGACTTGTTGAGTGCACTTTCAAAATGATGTATCATGTGGATTCATACGGTTGTGTTGCTAGTCCGTATTACTGTCCATTTGCTTATGTTCACTTGACATGGTATATGCTGTGAAACTTTTTGAAAAGCTTGACATTAGTTTTTTTTGTTCAAATTTGAGATTATTTTAGATGAGAATATTTTTGTAACAGAATTGGATTTTTTTATATTAATTTAATTGGCTATTTTTGTTATTAGAAAGGCACATTCCAAAAATTCATAGCACAAATTCCAGATGAATTAATACTATGCATTATTATTGAATATAGAAATTTTTTATTTGATACTTTTGTAGAATGTTAGACTGCTGTGTGCTTGTACGCTACATTTCTTATTGTATTAAGTACTACAAGGCACGATTTTCAATTTCAGATTGTTATCGTCAACGCTTCTTCATATTCCTGCCGCAGCAGTAGTGTCAGCGTCAGCCATGCTCTATATACTACTGTATATCTGTGTATTGTCATGACTTGACTTTGACTCTTCTTTTGGCTAAATTACTATTACAACTTTCAAATGAGTAAAATAAAACAAGCTCGCTCAATGAAATAATATCTGATACGCCTCCTCATAAGGTTTTTTTAATTCTGCAAATGAATATAAAATGAAAAAGAAACGACAATGAAAAACAAAAGGGCATGTAAAAGGAATAACAATATCCTCTGAAATATCTCATTCATTATTTGGCCGTATCACTAACCGAACATAGCATTATGATTTTATTAATTGTACAAATTGGCCGTATGTCACTGAAAAGGTCTCAGGCATGCTGACTGACTGCAAGTTTTTAAATTTGCAATTGTTCATGTGCATATTTGACCAATGTAAATATTATGTACAACTTAGCAATTATCATGTGTCAAGTTTAAGCATCTTTTAAACTCTCTGGTCGTTATGTGCATCCCTTTTTTCCTGCTATTAAGTAAACGCACGCGAATGATTATATGCACCCCGTTCTTATCATATCATCAATATGCACTTACTCGTCGTCACAGCACTTGTTTGAGATGCATGTACAATGCACTTACACATTTTGTTATGTTACCTATCCTATCTACCAAGCCTTCAAATCAATATAAGTTTCTTTTTCGAAATGCAGATTCGGGATAGGCTAATTAATTAAACGAGCAATACACTTGTTTAGTTGGAGGACGCAATGCTAATTCACGGGTAGTACTTACACAGTTACACACAGTGAAAAAATCAACGGCTTAGGAAAGTAGATAATGGAAAAACTGATGTATTAGATTGAAATATACCATGAAATCAAATAACTTTGAGGCCTTTCTTTGGTAATTTGGATGTTCAAAAAAACGATAAATATCTATTAATGTGAATTTGAAAGAAGCAGTAATCCACGGCAAGCATAAATAGAACAGTTTAAAACCACAATCACAATCAAAGTCATATACTGCCATTCATATTTTGGACACTCTTATT